>QVOA01015150.1:0-61451 GCA_014825685.1 Pseudomyrmex cubaensis
CGATATATATCGCATTTCGATATATATCGCATTTCGATATATATCGCATATCGATATATCGATCTTTTTTTTGTTTCTAATTGCCGATTTCAGCAAATTGTTAAAATGACTTTCTTGTATAAACAATTTTCGGTTTAGAAATTAAACGGAATATAATCCGGACTCAGAGTTTTCGATATAACAAAATAAAACAGCAATTTTTGTCGTTATTTTATGCGATATTACACCGCGAGATAAACTCTAGACAACAAACGCTTTTCCGGCCGCAAAACAAGAATCAACATTTTATTTCCCTCGTATACTTTTAGCGCAGCAGATCAATTTATTCAAACGAGAAATTATTTTACAAGTTTCAATTCTCGCCCAGTTCACATTTGTTCAAACGCGTACGCTTGAAAAATTTGTTTTTTCACACTTTCTTGTCTCATTCGCAGAAATTTGTTAAGCAAAACTACTTGAATCTCACATTTTCGATTAGCCGACTCGATTATTTTAGGGGTTTACCAATGTTTATTTGCTCCACTAATTCTCTAATAACATTCGCATTCCCATATTCGTTATATCCAACGAGTTTATCCAAGTATCTAATAATTCACATGATTTTATGTAATAATATATAATAGTAATGAATATGCAGTGTAGTATAGTGAATTAACAAGTTCGCTAATTTTCTTCTTCGCTCACACATCGCCGCGCGTAATCGCATAATGCGTATCAATTATCTAATCCACTATATGTCATCGCCATGAATTCTTCATGTAGCAACAAGAACATGTGGCAACAAATTTTCTCGAACTGCGCAAAATATTCGAAAATCAACGTGCATGTACAAAGACAACTTGACAATTGGATTTTTGTCAAATCCGCGAGTAGAAAAAAAAAAAACGAAAAATCGTTTTTTTTTCACGCATGTAAAATTTGAAAGAGAGAATTTATCGGAAACGCGATAAAATAGTAGATCCTTTCAACACACCTCTCTCTCTCTCTCTCTTTCACGTTCTCTCTCTTTATTACTTTCATCAGCTCGCGCGTTCGGACTGTTCGATATAGATCTCTCGCGTCCCCGGTAATAATATCCGCAATTAGAAACACGCCGCGAGTGATTCATGCGAAAGCGCACAAACACGCGCGCACGTTCTCATGTACGCGCGACTAATCTTCGGCCGGTTACGCGGTTTCGTTCGATGAACGTAGATTGGATAGCGGGCCATCATTTACCCGGAAACACACGGCGCAGGACACACGGGCAGGAGCGCGGCCGGGTATGCGCGCGTATACACCGTGACAATTATTAGGATGGCAATTACGGCGGCGGCGGCGGGTTGCTGCTGTGCTGCCTACATTTGCACGGATACACACACAGATGTATGTGTGTATCCGCACACGTACGAGCCACCCAGAAAGCGAGAAAATCTACCCGGATACCAGGAAACAGACTCAGGTGCGCTACGCCCGTCCGGTATTGAATTTATAATTCCATTAGGGACCGCCACCGCGCCGCGTTCTCTCCCCGATCATTTTCGCGTCTTCGCCTTTCACGGCGCCGACCGGCCACGTGCCGTCGATCGAAACGACCGTTTAGAATTTCTCTCTCTCTCTCTCTCTGTTTTCAGCTTCGTTACGCGTGTTGTTCTTTGCAAAATCGACACATCTCGATCCTCGATATGTATCTCCGATCGCCAAGTTAATTCTCGCTGTGAGAAATATTGGAAAAAAAAAAAATAAAATAAAAACTCAGAAAATCACAGTGCAAAGACGTTTCCACTGTTGTAGAAAATAAATTAGAGTAACGGGATAAATGAGATCGATGGCGGTCGAAAGCGATATCGATACATGTACCGGCGCGCACTTCTAGCAACACATCGGCGAAATCCGCGTCGTAGGATAAAACGGGAGAGAGAGTTTCTCCCGCGGGCGGGATTATGTCTATCCTGTATACGTTACACGTGAACCAGATATGTCGATCCGATCTCCCCGTTGAGTCGATGGAGAACGAAGGAACGGCCGCGAAGTGGATTCGAAAATTGAAAATCATTGCGGCTTCTGATCCCCTTAGTTTCGCCAGACAACCTCAATAAATTCTCCGCTCGCCCTCGCCCGTGGCTTTATTCTTTATAAGGCGTTATATCGGAGGAGGAACCGGGGATCCTCTCTCTTTTTCTCGTTCTCTTTCCCTCCCGCGGTCCTCCTCTTTGTCCGGCGGAGAGTCTTCGTATCCCTCGTTTCGTAACGACGTATACGCTATTAGCGTCGCAAATTGCGTAAACGTCAATACAGCTTGCAATTTCCTGTTGTATTTATGATGGAAGAAGAAGAATATTGAGTAAAGATTTGAACATTGATGAAAAAAAAAAAAAAAAAAGAAAACCTGCGAGAGAAAAATATATTTATTTATTAAAAGAAGACTCTTTTGTACACGAAGGACTTTCCGCTTGTTTTTTTTGTTTTTTCTTTTTTTTCATTTTGGAGCTTTAATCATGTTAAAACGTTTTCTTGCGAGAAAGAACAAGAGTCTTGCGGAAAAGTTGAGAAAAATGCCGGGGAGCTTTTAAGATGAAAATTGAAACATCAGTTTTAATGTTCTACTTCTCGTTAAAGAATAATATAGACGGAAGTATATAAAACTGTTCAACGTATTACAGAAGTAAATCCAGTACGGATGTTTTTTTTTTTTTTTGCGTTATAAATCGAAACTGACATCTTAATTCTTTGGCATTTACGCGTACATTTAATATCTTTTAATTATAATTTAATAGTCTTCTCTGTTTTTTTTTTACGACAAGACATTTTTTAATACCTAGAGACATCAGAGACATATTGTTAACGTCAGAACTTGATATCAGCGGAGTGAAAGATCGAGCCATCTAATAAACAATTGCCTTCGTTCGCGGCGTCGCGCGCGCAAAGTGGCCTTATTTTTCCCCTAATTCCATCAGACTGAAAGTGGCGACGCGGTGGCGCGGCAAAGCTCGAGAAGACTAGAGACAGATACTCGAGCACAGACGCGAATACCGTAGCTGCTGCTGGTGGTGGGTCCTGGAGCGCCACGTTTCTCAGCGTCTTTGACATGCAAATTGCCTGACAATGAATTTCGTAAAACCTTTTACCGCGGAGTGCGCTTCGGGGGGCGGCGCGCGGCGCAGAGGCGACGGGGGTGGAAAGTGAGCGAGAGAAAGAGAGAGAGAGTGAATACGCCCTCTCGCGCACGACCCCACGCACGTTATCGGGGGGCGAGAGAGGATGGAAGGACGCGGGAGAGAGACGCCAGACGACGTCGCGGTATTAATCACTGTCTACCGGCGTCAGGCAGCCTCAACCATCTTCTCTTCCGCCAAGCGCGAATCTCGTGATACTCGAAAATCAGTTACTCGAGCCCGATTAAAACGACCTCCGTCCCCCTTCTCCCCCTCCCCCTCCCCCCGGATTGAGATTGGCTCCAGTTTTGCGCAGCAAAGTGGCATTTTATCGAGAAAACTGATTGCGGGGATGAATGAGAAAGGGATGAATCTTGATTTTCTCTTTCTTTCTTTCCATTATAATCTTAAGTTGATATTCTGTAAAATTTCTAGTAAACACGAAGATGAGCATAATTACAAAAAGTATGTTAATTCGAATTTTTATACATCTAGTTAGAAATAATTTGTTTTCTCTCTCTTTCTTTCTTTTTCTCTTAAACATATTTTATAATTGTAATTGCTCTCACATTTACAGACAAAAACCAGAGAGAGTAGATAAAACTTTTTCTCATATTTTACAAAATATTCTCTCTAAATATGCTGCTTGATCCACTTTCTCAAGTAACAGATTCAATTTCATACGTCCGTCAGAATGCCATTTCGCCGGTGAATCTTCCTCGTCCTTTTTCGTGCCAACAGCTATTTTATTCGCAGCGAGGATCGCATCCGCCGTAAAAAGGATACTCCGCGCGCGTTGTCTGAATTGTAAAGGACCGCTAACCGGTAGCAAAGGGGAGAGAAAGGGAGAAGAGAGAGAGAAAGAGAGAGAGAGGAAAGAGAGTATATCCGCAAAATCCGCCCACCTCGTTCCGACAAGTTACGAGGAAAGAACGTACCGGGATAGGGCACGGGCGGGATCAATCGGATTTTTCCGCGAGTCCGCTCTCCGCACACACAATGACGTGAGGAGAGCGACGGTACCGGCTCGTTGAATCCCGGCTAGCCACGTAATGGGTATCGAGAGACATCGTTAAGCGTCGATCGCCTCTACCAAAGTGGCCCGGCGCCTTGATTCACCCTCCACCCTCCGCTCCTCGCCGCCGCCGTCTTCTCTCTCGCCTTCCATCTCACGCTGGGCAAGAGTGCTGTAAGGTTACGTCGGTGCGCGGTCGGTTGGCTATAGATCGCAATGGAGTTCGCCGAGGTGGTGGCGAAGGAGGAGGAAAAGTGAGGAGAAGGAGGTGCGGGAAGTGAGAGAGGAGGTTAAGGAAAGTAGATGCGGGGGCGGGGGGGGCAGAGAGGAATGGGGGATAAACCATGATGTCGTTGATTAATACGGTTTACCAGTAAGTGTAACGGAGTGTGCAGAACGCGCGCGTCCGCTCAACCCCCGCTTGCCGCCCTCGTTCTTCACTCAGGGCGACTGTTGCCTTTCCTCTCTCTATCCACCATCTCCGTCTCCGTCTTCGCTATCGCCACCACCACCTTCTACCGCCGCGGAAGCAGAGGAGCTGCCTCCCTTCCACCCCTGGCGGAATTCGTTGCACCAACCGGGAGCCACGTGCCGATCAATGGCGTCTTGCCGCTGGTTGGTCGAGCCGGGAACAACCCTCCTCGCACGCTTCTCCGTCTCGCTTCCTCGCCGTAGCCACCCTCTCCTCTTTCTCCTTCTCCTAAACTCTCACCCCTGCGCGTGCTTTCGCTCCTTCCTTTTTACCTCGCGAGAAGACTCGCCGCGTACCCCCAAGGAGGGTTGATCCCATAAGAGAGGGCGAGCTTTTCTTATGAGAAGCATTGATTGCCAACACTCCCTCCCCCTTTACCGACCCCGCCACCACGCGCCCTTTCTCTCCTCTCGCTTCTCCACCGTGATGCGCCCCCGCGAAGGCTGACTCTTTTCTCTCTTTCTCCTCCGCGCCGTGTTGCATTATTTCTTCCTACTTTCTTCGCTCGTGTTTTTTTACCGGTTTTCTATTCGACGAATAGAATCGCACACAAGTCGACTGGTCTCGGTTATGGGACAATTATTTGTCTATATGAAGCGCTTCCTGATGCCGGTGTGCCATTGGCGGACCCGCAGATGGAGAACTTATTGCGTCGAAACGATATCTGCGACACACGCAATCTCGCGGTGGCGTATTACACGTAAAACGGAGTTAGTACCGGGATCGAAATTCGTCAGGATTGATGGAAAATCGGATGACAGGGCGAAATACAGGAAATAACCGAATGAGAGAGAGTTTCTCTGTGCGCGAGCACAGGGCAGATTTAAAAAAATTCGAGTCCAGTCATGAGAGAACAAGTTTATTCGATATATCGCTACCACAATTTCTGACTACACAATATAATCGCTACCTTATATTTATATTATATATATATATATACCTTTTATTAGACTATCTTTGATTAGCACTGACTGTTTATCGGGAGGTAATATACAGGTCTCTCTAAACAGCTACGTCCGCTTCGTTTCTACACGCCTCCTCGCTTTGCGAAAATCCAGAGGAATTGCGACATAAACGGAATTATCGTTAACTCGTCGAATGTACTCGCGAGCATCAAACCAAATCCGTTCTCTGTAATCTCGTTTTCTACCCTCCGCGTCGAAACGTTGAATTTTGTTTGATGATCGCGGGTAATCGCGCGCGCATGGCAAAGATCCGTAATCGGTTGAAATGTCGTCGGCCGATTCGACGACGATTTGTTATTTTTCAATTTGTTTTTTTTTTTTTTTTTTAAGGCATATAAGAGCAGTGACTCAAAACCAACGTTTTTGTTCGAGTTATTTGCACAACGCAATAACTCTAGAAATTAAAAAAACCTGCGTGTATATAATCTCGGTGAAATCGCGACTCTTGATTCAATTGAAGTGAACTCTCGACATAATTTTTTTCTTTGATTTTTCGTTGCAACCCTCTCCTTCTCCCGAGATTATATCGGTTTCAGTTTCCGCTCGTATAGGAATGTTACAAACAAACGAATGCGTTGCTCGAGCACTGATCGAGCAATCGAATATACAGCGCATCAGGCACGTGTTGGTCCGTCGCGTCATTTTACTCGCGTAAATAGGAAGGAAACGAAACACATTTTCGCGCGCCGCGAAACATATATTTTCGCCTCGACACTTAATAATTTTGCGTATCGTTTCCGTTCTTTTGCCGCCGTTCTATTTGTTTTTTTTTCTCTCTTTCTCTCCCTCTCTTTATGTACAAACGTATATATCGCGCGCGACGTCTTACAATACACTTTAAATTTCACTTGTCAGATTGAAATCTAAAGAGAATCTTCATCTTTCTATAAAATTTTTACGAATTTGTTTCTCTCTTTCTCTTTCTCTCTCTCAGCATAAATAACGGATCGTTTGTGTCAACAACAACAACAATCGATGTGTCACGTCTGAAACTTACGTCTGGCTTTTCATATCGGCGGTGGAAATAGTGTTTGCGATTACACGTAAAACGTATCACGAGTTAAGGCAATAATAAATAAAGTAGCGCGTAGGATGGAGGATTTTAGGTATTATACCAGGTTGATTATACATATGTATGTGAGAAAAAGATGTCGGTTTAATACGACTGAAGAGATTATTATTGTGATGCACGCCCGCGTCTATTTACACCCGCGGATACACACAAACAAAGTGATCTGCGAATTGACAGTGTGCTGCGTTATCATTCGACAGTTTATTGCGTTTGACGAGCATTAACACACGAGCATGTCTCGTGTGAGTGTTGTGTTTCCACGTTTCTTACATAAAATCGGAAATATAAACGTGTTGCAACTCCCGAGTGAAGAAAAACAGTTTATCTTTGAGAAATTCAAGCGAAGTTGTCACTTCGCGGCGAGTTGGTTCGCTATTCCTCGTCGTTCTTTAGAATTGAAAATTGTGCGAACACTTGTCACCGGAGGGCCTCAACTACGTCACAAACATCCAAAACCAAAAAACATCGGGGAAAAAGGTTTGTCTGTGTTGTGAAAGTTATATACGATGTAAGATTCAAAAACCATACGATTATCATAAGGAAAGCACTTGTAAGCACAGATTAGGAACAGTATGACCTCGGTGATTTAGTCTTTCGATGCTTTGTAGAGATGTGGAAAATTCAATCCCGAGTCGAAATTTACGAAAATTCGTAAATTTAAAACTTAAAAAAACATGGGGAAACTCGTACTCGCGACAATACGTTTATTTTTAAAAATGTAAATAAGAATTTTCCGTATTAGATAAACACAGAAATGTTGTTATTCTCCATACACCGACAGCATCGAAATCCAAACTCACCAATGTCATTAGACTGCTCTCAAACCTCGACTTGCAACCACGCGATACGCGCGGAACATTCCTTCGGGATTTACGCCGCGTCTATCACGAAACGACCTTGGCATCTGCCAAGGCGATCCTAGGGATCCTCCTTGGTGGTGGGTTGTATTTGATGCACCACGCCGGGCAGGTGGTGATGGTGATGGTGCTCCGGTCGCCTCGAGAGACCGAGCAGGGGCGGCAGCAGCGGCAGAGGCAGAGGCAGCGGTAGACCACCCGGGAAACCGGCAAGGCCACCGAGAAGAGCGGACGCGGTCGAGTGTTCCTGAGCTTTTCTCCGAAGCTCGGCCAGACTGTTGCTCCGATGTAGATCGGTGGCCCCGGCGGTGCCGGGTTTGCAACAGCCGCAGATAGAACCGGGCCAGCCGGTCGGCGACCAGGACAGCATCTCCTGCAGGCTACCGGGCCGATGTTGATCGCTGGTGGTCCACAATGACGGCGTCGTGGACGTCAACGATGTTGACGCGCTGCTCACGACCTTATTGAAGAGCGGCGGCGAAAACTGGGCCAGATGGGGCGAAAAGAAGAGAGACGTCGGCGGTTCCACTGGCCTGAAGCCCGCGCCTAATCCCGTGCTGCTGGAAAATCAATAAGAAAAAAATCGAATATAAATAGGAGGGAAAATAAAAAATTAAGAAAAGTAATTTAAAAAACCAACACGTGAAAAAATTCGGGAGACTGTCGTTTGTTTTGTATGTAACAGGATTTGAAAGTGCTAAAAGATAGCAGCAGCAGCAGACGTGACGCGTGTACTGATTCACATAGACACACAAACATTTCAATCGCCACGCCGGAAACGGTCCTTAACTCGTCCGCGAATTAACGCTATTTCAGGCACCGGCGCGATTATCGCCAAAAGGACGTCGCAATTTCGCGCGATTTCAACTACCGGCGAGAGACAAACACACAGAGCAGACAGACGAAGAACGAGAGGAAGACAGAAATCGAGAAAGAGAAATACAGAGAGAGAGAAAGAGAGAAATAGAGAGCAAGAGAGAGGAAGAGGAAGAGAGATAGAGAGAGAGAAGGAGTCTAGCAAGCGCTAATCCGATTAGCACGCGCGATGTTCCGCATCCTCCGAGAGGAGGCGGAGGCTGCTTTGAGGCGCTGATGATTATCTCAAATATTAATCGCAAATATTGTTTAATTAATGTAACGAGCTCGGAGTCGGAAAGGAGTAGGAAAGGAGGAGGACGTGAGGGGCGGGCAGGAGTTAGGGCAGGCGGTATTTAGATCGTTAGCGAGAGGGAGGAGGTAACATTCCCCCCCGGCGTGGCGGGGAGGGAGCAGGAAAGACGCTGCAGTTTGTCGGGCAGACCGGAGTAGCGGATTTCAGGTGGTTGCCTGAGGGGTAAAACGGGCGCCGGAGGGGTTGGGAAACCGCGACGCGCGCGAGCGGCGAGAGGAAGAGCCGAACCGCGGTAAGCGCGATAATTAGCGGCAATTAGCCGCGTAGTCTGCCGTGCATCTTGCTTACGTGCGCGCGTTTGCCTTCGAGCACACACGATGTAGATATCATATGTATATATATATATACATATCGCACGTACATACATATATAAAACACATACGCAGATATCGAAATTGCTCTCACGGGGGTGGACGAAGCGCGACTTATCAGTGCACGCGCTACCAATATCGACGCGCGCTTCGCCGAGTTACGGTGTCGATTTACGTTACACAGGGGGTGCAACGGCTGAAACGCAGATTACCGTGGATGAGATGTAAGATTAATACCGCGTCCTCGCAAAGAAACTGATGTGAGAAAAAGAAATATTGCCAATAGATTTTCAAAATTTTTCTCGTCTGCGATTTCACGTCTTTTTTTTTTTGTCGCGATCGTTTCGCTTATTTTCTTTCGTCCGCTCCATTTTTTCACTCAGTAATTTTTTCATTCCACAATCGCTTTTGGATAAGATTAACGACGTCGATAACTACGATATTACCTAGACGAGGTCGCGTTTCCCCGCGCGTAATAGGACTCCATTAAAATCTTTATTTAAAATTCAATAACATTAAACGCTTTTAAGCTTCGCCGGATATAGCGCGGAGTTAAGGCGCGTAATAAAAGTGACGGGAAACGATTTGAAGATAGATAGCTTGCGACGGGTTATCGCGCGAAGCGGTTTACACACACACACACACACACACACACAAATCACGGGAACCACATTTTTCAGATACCGCTAAATTTCACGCTGTAAACAGTTGTTAACCCCTTTCGCTCTTCGAATCTTTTCGTCAACTTTACGAGCTAAAAAAAAAAACAAAGATTTATTTCATCAGCGTAAAGAAAGGCGTAAATCTCTCCGCTGCTAACAAGCAGCGCGCAATCAGTTGTTTTACGCGGGTTTGCGAGGGAGAAGAGGACCGGGACAAAAGAGCGATCTATCTAGACGACGAAATACATCTCCGTGACGCGGAGATCCGCCCCTGTGCAGCAGCCTGTGCGGGAGCCAGCCACTCTTAAGGTAGCTAGAGGTTGAGCCTAAGGTAAGAAGGAACGCAGAGCTTACACCCCCTCTCTTTCCCCCGTGCTTTCTCCTTTCCTCCCCCTCCCCGGGTAGGAGCTTCGCCGTGCCTCTGAATAAATGATGGGGATATATTTACGGCGAGCGGTTTTAAATAAATTACAACTGCGGGGACGGCGAAGGAGAGTATCTTCCTGTCGTTTCTTCTTTACCTTTTCCCTCGACCCCGGTCTGCCTCCTCTTGGCCGCCGCCGCCGCCGCCGCCGCGCCCCGCTGTTTCTTCTTCATCCTGCCGAACCGTCGTCTAACGTGCTTCTCGCCGTATTACGCGTGTCTACTACATTTTTTCGGCATTGTTTCTGCCACGTCGATCCGCAGAGGGGGGAAGAGACACAGAGAAAAAGAACGGAACGGCTCACCGTCGTCGTCTCGAGGATTATAAACCAACGCACTACGTCTCCGCGGAAAGAGAGAATCGCCGAGCGGGACTTGGCTTAAATCGCCCTTTTCCGATTCCTCGGACCCGGCCTCCCCCCCCTTAAAGCGCGCGGCCGACTCTTGTCGGAAATAATTTATGTCGCGCAAATATTTTCTCATACACATCATTTTATCATCTGATACATCTCGAGATAACGTCTTGTTGAGTAGTTTTGCGAATGTTTGTGCAAACAGATGGAAAATTGAATAAGTAAAAAATTGAAATAATTTAGATTGTAAATAAAAAATTGTTTGTTCTCGTAAGTAACGTGAGATTGACTTCCATCGAAAAAAAAAAATAATTTATGTAATATATCAGTGTGCTTGTAAAAGCCGATAACTTTGGCACAACTTAATCCATTTGCTGCCGGAAGCGCGACAATAACCGCGTCGTGAGAGAAACTCCCGTCAGCCCCGTTAACCTTTTTACCCGTCGCGAGCACTTTGGGTTCCTTATCGTCTCGGCGCTTCCTATCCGACATGTGAATCGTAAACACGAAACGCTATCCAGTTTCACGAGACAAAGCTTCGTAGAACGTTATGCCGTGCCCGTCGCCCGTCCGTGGAAGCTAGCAGTTTAACGAGGCGACGATTATCGCGATTATACGAGTGGCAATGACGACGGCGCGCGGAAGAGACGAGGATGAGGAGGAGGAGAGAAGAGAGGGACAACCGGGGGAGGAAGCTTAACCGGTGGGCGTCGGGGGCAACGCCGTCACGAAGAGTGGTTTAATGGCGCGTATCGAGCATCCGGTCGACGTGTTCAGCGGCGCTTGCACCCGCTTGCTCGCTGAAATCGTCCGGGAGTTTATAAGGCACCCGGGGAGCGGAGGAGCAAGGGGAGAAGAGAGAGAAAAATCCAGGAAGGAGAAAGAAGATATTTCCTAAAGACGTAAATACAAACGAAGCTGGGAGCTCACCTCTCGCCAGGCGGTCCAAGGCCCCCCACGGTGTTCGGTGGCGGCGGTGGCGCCCTTATGGGGGTCGGTGGTGGCGTCGAGACACCACCCAGGGACGGCTGACTCGGCTGGGGCCGCGGACTGACCGAGGCGGAAGTCGTGCTGGGGCTTCTGGAGCCGCCGCCGCCGCCGCCGCCACCTCCGGCGCCCTCGACGACGGCGTCCTCCGTGTCGGCGGCGCTGCTGCTCGTCGTGGTGCCCTCCGGGTCGTTTCCCGTGGGACTCGGGCCCGCCGACGAGGACGTCGGCGCGGTCAGAGCGGAGGACTCCACGTTTCCGCCGCCGCCGCTGCCGCCGACGTTGCCGCCACCGCCACCCCCGCCCTCACGTTTGCGTTGCTCCTCCTTCAGCCGCTCGCTCTTACGCCATTTCGCTCGACGGTTTTGGAACCATACCTAGAAAGCAAAACAGTCGTGATTAAAATAGATTGCAAGATCGATGGGAATGGAAATCATTAGTTTGACGCGCAAGAGTTCTCGTAAAGTTCGTTGAAATTAAGTTTCTCAAAAAGCAGATTGAGAAACTTCTTCGGCGAAATGAAAAAGAACTTCGTATAACGCGATATTTTAATTCGTATATATAAATGTCGGAAAATACGTATGAATATAGATATGTATATCGCGCGATACGTGCCTTCAGGGAGATTAAACTTCTCAAAAGCTACTGCGCGCGGGGAAGTTTGCATAATTCTCTGATTCAATTCTCAACATCTCAGTCATCTGACTGTGCTGCGCGCGCGAGAATTGGAAGGGTGAGTCTTGGAAAAGTCACACTCACACACACACACACACGCACACAGACACGGAAACGACGAGAGGCAGAAGGAGATGAGAAAAATGAGACTACCGTCTCGTAGCTACGCGCCACGTCCGCAACATCTGCAAATGTGCAAGGGTAATTGCATGCGCGCGGGGGTGGCGTTCCTGAGTCAGAGGAAAGCGCGAGAGGGAGGTCGGTACGGCGGACCGGCGTCGGGCTGGTGTTGGGGGCCACCGGGGGCACTTTCCGCCGTGCATGTTCAACGAGCCGACAGCAACCACAGCGGCCGAGTGTTTTTTAAAAAGCTCGAGTTCTCCGCTAACGAGGCTAACTTGACATAATACCGGCTGAAATAGACTTTATTACCAGCGGTTCTCCGACGACCCCGACGACTTTCGCCCCCGACGACGGATAGTACGTTGATAATCGAGTTCTCGCACAGGCCAATTCTCCCACGCGAGATGCCTTAATTTAATGCCACAATAAAACGTTATTAGCAACAACAGAGCGTTACTTACTTAGTTTTTTGTTGAAAATAATTTTTGCGCAAATTAATTTGCAAGAAAAATTGAAAAGAAAATCTCGGAGAGGAACTGAATTATGAAATTATATTTTGCAAGAAACTCTTTAACGAACGGGTGGCTAAAATGGGATTGGTACTCTCTCTTCTCTCTCTCCCTCGCGTAATGGGTCTGGAAAATGATTATTTTACGTTCGAGCGCGGAAATTTCGCGGGAGGAAACTCGGAAAATGGTTTAATAAAATAAATACGACGGTACGTCTCTAAACGTAGCGAGGTGAAGTCTCTGGCAGACAGTGAGATATAATAATATCCTAAGGGTTACAGAGGGGGGCGAGTAATAGCTGGGAACAAAGCCACGGTTCCGTAGGGACCGCCGTCATTCTCCTTTCCACTCTCGCGTGAGAGATGTATTCTCTCCTCTCCTCAATTTTTCTTCTTTTTTTTTTTTTCCAATATACGAATTTAATCCGAAAGTCGTTGATAATGGCGCGCAACTCGATCTCGTCATCGGGCGATTAAAAAACGTTTTTAATCGTCCGCGCCTTTTGATAGGTAAACGGGATATATCGCTCCGCATCGCGGGATTAACCACTACGCGATGCGCTTTTTACAGTGAAAGCGATAACTAGCGATTAATTCGCGTTTTTCAACAGGCCATGTTTATGCAAACATGGGTTGTTAATATTTACAAAAAAAAAAAAAAAAAAAACTCGTAGCTTTTTTCTCCGCACCAGTTTTCTCGCGTCAAACAATGTAGCCTCGTTAATTGCTTCGATAAAAAAAAAAATACTGCGATATTGCGTTCCCGAGAAATTCTGTCCGCGTTACGTGTGATCTCCGCGGATTCGAAACCACTAGCATAAATAAAGATAAATGGTGTAAAAGAAATTCGATCACGCAAAATCGAAATTAAAAGCAACGCTCAACATTTTCTCGCTTCAGCGCGCGAGCGCAGGTGCGAGCGGCGTTTGACGCGGTGCGACGCGTCTAATTCACGCACGCTGTCTAATTGCCGCCTTGCAAATGTGTAATGAGCGTGTGCAGACACACACACACACACACACACACACATACACGCATACACAAGCGTTTGAGGAAATATACGCTCGCCGTGTGACGAGACGACGTACCGTACGTGCCTCGGCGGTACGACGGACCCTCCTTCAACCCCCGCCTGTCCCCCTCTAGGAGGTTCTAATTGGAGCCCGGAGAAGAGGACGGGCGCTACATAAACGCGCCTATTTGTCCATTATTCCAGATTCCCTTTGTCTTCGCTAATGAAACAATGAGTCTGCGCCGTAATTGCGTCACTGCCAGACCCCCTTCCCCGTGTGTGTCTTCGCCGCCTCCCTTCTGTCTCTCTTTCATCGTTGTGTGTACACGTACCATACATCTCTCTCTCGTGGAGAGATTGTAGCCTCCTCGGCTTCGTAATCCGCACAATGCACGCCAGGCTGCCTCTTAGATTCTCTCTGTGATCGAGGATCCTTCCCGAGTCAGGGATATTAACGACGAGAGAACGAAGTGTCATGACTCTTTATTTATTTGCAATTCCATTTACAATTCGAAACGGGTAATTTATTATCGACTTGATAGACAAGATTATGAATTTTGATATTGTTGACTTTTAATCATCGTTTATAATTGAGATTGAAAAACTTTAGAGAACTCTTCCTCGAACTCTTCGTCAAAGGAATATATATTCTGTGAAATTGGACGGAGATGCGCGTCGACGTCTGCAGAGAAATCAAAAGCCACCATTGGTAATCAGATATCCTCTGCAGATGTTCCGACAGGATTTTAGGCGGGAATCGCCGTTACTGCGCAGGGATTCTCAGCGCGAATTACAGCGGCGTGAGTAAATATGACCGTGAGGACGTAGCCAGGAGTACAAAGTAATCCCGGAGATTACCGGCTTACTCTGTCAGAAGATTACGTCAGGTCGAGGGTGTCAGCGCGCCCCTTGGGGGTGCGGGGGCCACGCCGCCTGCCTGGTTCACCCCTCTGTACACACGCTCTTGCGGCAACACCAGCGTGCAGCAGCCGGACAATCGATCATCGCGCAATCTTTTACTGATTTTTCTTTTTACTCAATTATTTGTTGTTTTAAAACGGTGCCAAAAATGTTTGTTTCCCTCAAATCTTAACTTAAATATTTTATTTTCTCTTAAATCACTTTTGCTCGCTGTGTCACGAACTCGGCATTGTGAATAAAATATAACACGTTATTTTAAATTATAACTACGACAAATTTGTAGAGTGACCAGTGTAGAAAAAAGGTTGACAAAGATTGAGAAAAAAATTTGTTGAAATTTCGCTTTTGGATTTCCGGTTTTTTCATGAATTATTCGCGAAATAATTATTTGAACACTAATGGATCCTAATTGCGTAAACACACACTTCTATTGTGCACGTCCTACTGTGTGAAATATTATGCGCACGCACGTAGTGAAAAATGTATTCTCGGAATTTCTCTACTTAACGCTTACGAAGGCGGACAAAACAAAAAAAAAAAACAAAAATAACAAAAAAAAAAATATTACCGAGTTGCCGCGCGTAATTTTCTCATCGCATTAAAACGCGGAATCCAATCTCAATGCGCTGAGACGCATTAAAAGATTAAGCCGGCTGCTGCCAATGCTGCTCGGACGCGAGCATGGAAACATTCTGTGAAGTTTTAATGCACGTGCTTTTCACGTTATCGAATAAACGTGATTATACAACGTGATTAGCATATTTTCAAGTACACTTTTACTTATATCCTTAAACATAATAGGTTATATAACGTATACGCTTCTCTATCGCAAATTTTATTTATCTCCCTTCTGATCTTTTTGCATTCTAACTGGATTACAAGTGTTGTCGAAAGTTATTTCACGAGAATTCTTGCGCGTGCGGTTTTGAAGGAAGAAAACAAAAATAACAAATAATTATTTTATTTATATTTGTTATCACGCGATTATAATATAAACAACAACTCTCGTTATTATACTCACTTGTACTCTGGCCTCCGTGAGATTTATTTTCATTGCCAGATCCTCCCTCGTGAAGACATCCGGGTAGTGAGTTTGCGCGAAGGCAGACTCGAGTTCCTCCAGTTGCTGGAGGGTGAAAGTTGTCCTATTCCGCCGTTGTTTCCTCCTCACGAAGGAATCCTCGCCGACTCCGTGCAGTGCTGGATGATAGGCGGAATAACTGGTGTCTGTAACGAAGCCGAGGGAGGGAGCGAATGAACAATGACCGTGTTTTTCAGTAAGTTTTTGCGCATTTAATGTGCTTACAAAACGTTGTTGATGACTATTACATACACAATTAGATTTAAATATTATCAAAAAGATTGATTTAAAGAGTATTACAATTGAGAAAAAATTGATAATATTGATAATATCTCATTGAGAGAGAGAAAGAGAGAAAAAGAGAGATAAATGTTGTCGTCAATTGTTTAAATTAAATTTGCATTAACTTGCAATAAGAACAATAAAACACATCTGTAATATCTTGCCATTATTCAAAAATATTTCCTCCAAACGAATTTCAGTTCGACAGTTACGGCAGGACATAGTTTCGCTTCTTAATTCCCGATAGATTCAAATTTGCAAAGTTTCGGCGAAACTAACTTCTGGTACTCCGCATATTTGACTGTACTTGACTGGGGCTTGGAGAAACTCGATAACTTCGAGAAACTTGCGAATTACTGACAATCTCGCGGAATTTTCCAATTTATATATATGACGCGTCGCCGCAAAATAAACTCGATCGACGTAATTCTTCGCCGTTTCCTCTAATAAATTATTAACCGCGAAAATAATACGCGTGTATACATTATCAATTTACATAAGAAGAATCGCTGCGTTATTCTATCATCATATCATTTCGATACATTTATCTATTTTAAATTTAATTCAAAGGATTGAATTTTAATTCTCTAATCCGCAATTATTCAATTACGCACAAAACGCATAAGCTGTGTCAATACAAAATAATGAAAAAATTGTAAATGAACCTATATTAAGTACCGATCAGGATGTGAACCTGACAGACCGAAATGGGAACCTGATCAGTCGGTTTTAGTCTGAACAATTCGAGCTTAAAAGAATAAATGTAGCTTAAAAAGTTTTTAAATTAAGCACCTAAAATTAGCACTTAATTTTTATATAGATGCGGATGTGTTTTTGTTTGAAGGGTGGGCTAACTTAATAGACATTCATGAATGACGCATGAAAAAAAATGAAACCAATAGAAAGGTATCGGCGCCGGATACGCGCGCGTATAACGAAACGCGAGGTGGGCGCAGACGTTACGCCGGAGCGGCCGGAACCGCTCATCAATGATGCAGAGCAATCAGCGCAATTAATTACCGCGGCGCTAAGCCGGAGCTTAGCGAAAAACACAAATTAATTTCCTAAGCTCATAAAAATTCATGCCACTCTCTCTCTGCCGTGCGGAACCGTCTCTCTTTCTGTCCCCATCGCACAATGCCTGTCTCTCTCTCTCTCTCCTATCTCTCTTTTACGTTCTCTTTCTCTTTCTCTTTTATTCTTCCTCCCTCTTTTTATCCTCCCGACAGGCGATGGAGGGAAAGCGAGATAGGGATAACGGAACGAACGCGCACGGCAACGGTGTTGCGCCATCAACAGTGCAGTCGATTCACCCGCATAGTTGCATCCCCCCACAGGGGCGCATCGAGATACACACACTTCGTTTCCCGATGTCGCTGAACTTTCGTAACTATCACGGACGCGCAATTATACGCTACGGTCGCCACGATCTCCCGTATCGTTTGCAAAATTAATATCAACGAGGATCCGCGAGGATTTTCGCTCTAAGCCGCACGCGAAAATAAGCGACGGGGTTTCGGATCTCTGATATTCTATTGCGGTCCCGCGGATGCACTTAGGAAACCATTTTCGTGTGTGTGTGTGTGTGTTTTATATCTCGTCGTTATCATTATGCCGATATGAGAGTTCCTTTACATTGTTCTGCGCGATTTAAAGTCCTCAAATCTTTTGAGAAACAAAAATTTGCTTTTGATTAAAGGAAGATGTCGTTTCAACGATATTACAGCGAAACTAATTATAAACCGCGCGATAACAACAACATAGTTATCTCGTGAATGCGTTGTAATTCGCGAGGATTTTTTTTTTTTCACATTTTCTCTACGTAGGATATTATCGATATATAAGCATCGTAGTTGCTGCGACCGCGGAGAAAACGAAGACAGAGAAGCGAATCGGGCGACGACCGCGGCGGCTAAATAAATTTGCCGGTGCCCCAAACTGAAATCCACTCAAGATCTTAGATTAGAGTCGGGCCGAAGTAAAGCCCGAATCCAGACAACTCGTACAACTCATCGGGAGTCGGTCTGATCCAATTTATTAGCAGTACCCCGAGTACGGAGAAGAAAGAAAGAGATTCGCGACTTTTGCACTACGCACGGGCGACTTCTTTTTCGCAACACGCTTGATCGTCGACGTTTTGTCTGTCCATCGGGAAAAAAAACACGAAGAGAGGAGATGAGTGATTAATTCCTCGGGAAAAAATATTATTAGATTTTATCAAGTAGTTTTGCCAAGAATTAAAATACAAAAAAGAACATTCGATTTTCACGCGTGGAAATAACATTTTTTTCCGAATAAATCTCTCTTCGTCTTTTCGAATAAGAAATTTAATCATCAAAATTAATTATTGATACGTAAAATGTAATTTTAATTTTAGTTCCACGACAGTACATTAAGTTTACGTTTTTTACACGCTCGTACACGGTGAGAACAATTTAAAAATTATTCTAAACGCGCGTGACGATCCGTCATGATCGTCCGTATCCGTTGCACTTGCAACGGACTGCAGGTCGCTCTCTCGAAGACCCGAGGCGGGAAGGGACGTGGCGGACCCGTGGAAAAACTACACGTAGAGAACGAAATCTAATGACACCCCGACCGTTACTAATGACACTAACGAGGTAGTTAGATGTTAGAGCGAATGTCGGTGGGTCTGGACCGTGGGCCGAGTGAACCCACTTACCGACTTATCACGTAGTTACCTAATCTGTTTATCCCAACGGGGGGGGTAGAGGAAACCAGAGCGAGAAAGAGAGACAGAGTGAGAGAAAGAGGTACGAGCCGATGGGGAAGACAGACCGGGAGGGGGCCAATCGGGAACTGGAAGGGTGCCCGGACGTCCCTGAGGACACCCGGTCGTCCGCCCCCGCGCACATCCACCTCTATGCTCTGTTCGATTATCTACCGGAGAGCGAGATCGCAGCTTCCCACATTTATGAGCCTCTGTGTGTGTGTATGTGTGTGTATGTAGATGTTGTTTTAAAGAATAACGTGTTCAAAGAGAATATAAAGAATAGCGCGTGGAGACATTATGCTTCCCACGTTGTTGAATTCGCCGCGAATTTCGTAGTTCAACGGCGATAGTGTCATTCCGCGCGAGTTTATGTTTCGCGACGTTTTTAATTAAGATTTCTCGAACAATTAAGTTAATATTATACTTTCCGATAAAATAATCTAAGTAAAAATAATTTTGACGTTTTTACTGTTACGTATTCGACGTTTAACGCGATAAGCGCGAATGACAAATTGGCGTTAATTACACGCGTTAGAAGGACAGGCTGATTATCGCGGTTTGACAGATTGCGTCGGGTTGA
The DNA here is from genome assembly GCA_014825685.1 of Pseudomyrmex cubaensis. NCBI lineage: Eukaryota > Metazoa > Arthropoda > Insecta > Hymenoptera > Formicidae > Pseudomyrmex > Pseudomyrmex cubaensis. The sequence goes on from QVOA01015150.1 coordinate 19,339, forward strand.
AATTCGTCAGCGGGAATGGGACGGGACTTGGAAAACGATCGGCGAATAGGCAAACTGCCGTCAAAGTTCTGGGTAGTGACTCGGCTCGGCTGCCGGCGGGACGCGGTTTAACTGGAAGTTGGCTCGAAGTGCAAATTAAGTTTAGCGGCCGTCCAGTTTGTAGCGTCCACTTTGCGTAACTCGGTCTAGTCGGTAATGTAACTTCATCGATGTGTTCCGCTAGAGCAAGTGCCGGCACAATCAGTCCTCTCCCTCTCCTCTCGTCACTTTTTTCTCCCCCCTCATATGTACCCGGTGTCTCGATCATTCTTCTTTCCCTTCACGTCGTTTCTTCTTCTTCTTCTTTTTCTCTCGCTTGTCTCGTTATCGTTATGGAAATTATGAAACTTTCCCCGATTGTTTGAAGAATGTGTGCGAGTTCGAAATTGAAAAAGTTAAAATTGCGAATAAGACACAGAAGTCATTTGCGAACGATTCGATTTATACACGTGTTCACGCGCGCTATCTATTTTTCTATTCAAGTTTCCGCGCGAGTTTTTCACTTGATTTTTCCGATACACAACAGAGCATCGCTCTTCGTCTCGGCATAAATTTAACCGCGCGCGCATAAAATTCCACGAATCTTCCTCATAACGTTTTATAGCGAATCGAGCGATTTTGCATGGTACGCCTTTCGTCGATCAAGACGTCGATCAAAAGTCCCGACGGGGGCGAGAGAACCGCGAGGTAAGAAATATCGTTACGTGCGTGCGCGCGCGCCCGCGGGAGGAAAAATCGAATTTTTACTTACAGGGGTGAGTCGGGGCGAAAGGATACTCAAGGGACGGCGGTAATCGCGGCGCCGGGAGGCCCGGGGGGCAGTGGTAGCAGAACATGCCTCCGGCCCTGGCCACCGCCGCCTGGCCGCCCCCCGGCCCGCCGGCCCCTCCCGCGCCAGCACCCGCCACCTGCGGTTGACTCGACGGCTGTTGCTGCTGTTGCTGCTGTTGCTGCTGTTGCTGCTGATGGTGCTGGTGGTGGTTATTGTTCGGCTGGTGGGCGTGGACCGCGCCAATCTGCAATCACACGCGTGTACCAGTTTGATTTCATCATCTCTCTTGCGTGGTAAAAAAAAAAGGATAAAAGGTTACCGGTACGGTCGGAGGGTGCGAGTTTTTCGCCCAATTGAGGGATTTTGCGTTATAAAATAATCATTTTAGAACGGCGTAAAAATAGGCGAGAGCCTGTCGTGGAGAGAGAGAGAAAGAGAGAAGAGAGTCTCTTTTTTTTTGCTTCGAATAATTTACTAAAACTTCAGAGAATTTATGTACAACGAGAAATGGAAAATATTTGGAGCTTGTGTATTACGAGGGTACTCTCATCATGTTATGATTGGCAGAGAATTATATCGGCGAACTCGGTCTTACGAAATTAAATAATAGATGCGCCGGTAATCGCCTTATGTCATGTCCACCCCCTTCATCCAGTCAGATTTTTTTCAGAGCCGCCACCGCCGCCGCCGCTGAGGGAGAGAGTATCGCGATGGGTCCTCGGCAAGCGGAACGGCACAACCGAAGCTACTTCCGATTTCACCGGGCGACGCGCGGATTTTCGAAAGCGGGGTGAAACATGATTAAGAGGGAGCGCGACAGTGGCGTGCTGCAGCGGAGCCGGGAGGCGGGAGCGGGGCCGAGAGGAGCGGATGGGTGGCCGATTACGCCAATCCCCATTAGAGGGATTGTAAACTCGCGTAAATAAATAATGTATGTATCGGCGTGAGAGTAGCTGTGAGCGCGGGGGTGAGATAGAACGAGAGAGGGAGCGGCGCGGCGCGTAGAGGGCTCTTTGCCTAAGCAGGCATCGGTCGTGGAACTTAATAAACGGCGGAGTTATCAATTTATAATGGGTCGGCATGTCGCGCATGCGCGTGCCTACGGGACCCGCCGTCGCCGTCGCCCACCGTTTCTCTCTCGTTATATAACGGCGTGCACGCGAGTGGCTTTAGAGAACCGGCGGTGTACGCTAACTATACCCGGACCCTCCCTCTCTCTTCACCCTCTCTTGCAACCCGCCGTCCGCTCCCGATCTCGTCGCCCCCCTTATTTCTATGTGGCTGTTTATCTCGCTCTCGCTCCATCACGACGTCTCCCCCTCGACGTCTCCCGCTTCACCCTCTATCTGCTGTTGCCGTACACTATATATGTGTATACATGTATATATATATATATATCTCGTTTTCTCTCTCTCTCACTCCTCCTCTCTTTGCGGCTCTCCGGTACGAAGGGACAAATTGAATTTTAGATCATGGCGTGTTCCTGTGGGGTCCGCGAATAGAGAGGGACAGAGAAGAGAGAAATAGAGAGAGGGAGAGAGAGAGCTGGAGTAGCGCAGAGGCGGACGTCGAGAGAGATGATACTAATTGAAATTTGAAATTGATATTAGCGAATTATTACCCCTCTCCCGTCGTTCTGCTTGGCCCAACGCAATTACGCCCGCGTGTCGGGTATCAAAAGTAATTGCTGCCAAACTTAACAAAATTCGAGCAATTCTCGTTTCGGCCGTCTGACCTCCGGCGAAAACGACGCGTCGGCTATAGTTTCGGCCCTTTTCTCGCGTACACGCTTAAACGTACTTTTACGGAATATGCTTTTAACGTGATAGTAAATCGCGTTACGTTGTCCGCTGGTAGACTCTCAAAAAAAGCACACACACACTCTTAATACAATCATTCAAAATCAATTAAATCAAGCGACGGTTCGGCTGTTGTAAAAAAAAAAAAATTTGTTTATTATTTATGGTCGTTTTGTTTTGCTCTAAATTAAAATGTCATGCGAAAAGTATGAAATATGTTACGTACAATGTTGGATTAAAATATTTTTTGCCGTATTCACATATTAAATATATTTTTATAAAAAATGTATTTTTGGAAGCTAGAGAGGGAGAGACAGACAGACAGAAATAAATGAGAGAGAGAAAACAAATGTGTATTACTTTTTCTCAGAAAGTCGTGCGATCGTCAGAACATTAAAAACAAGTGTTAAAAACTAAACCGCGCACATCGACAATGACCTGTCAAACATCCGATTAATCACAGAGACGAATAGCCAATTTGTCGCGATCAATAATTCGACGAAACAGTCGCGATCCATTCATCTACACCGGTTCCCCTAAATTCCGTCCGCCGTCGTGGGTGATGGTGCTATTGGTTTTGCGTTTGCAGAGAGTTAGACGCATAATGACGGGACATACGTACCGACAGAAGGGACGAAATGTAGCGAGGCTAATCCGCGAAAGGGGCCCGCGGGTGTCCCCCGCGGGGGCTGCTCAACGTTCCCACCCTCGCGCACCAGCATACGCATCGCTTTTGCTCTTGCCTCCCTCCCTTCTCCTCGGTCATGTCTCACCCTTCGCAAAATAGAGCCGGCATGTGGTCCTGAAGTGTATTTGCGGTGTTCAACCAGCCGGGCGAAATATTATGCCAGTGTTTTATTGTGCGATCATCCCGACGGCGCCCCACTGCGTGCGAGAACGAAGGGATTGCGGCTTCGAGTGTGTTTACACGTTGGCACACGTCGTCGGATTTGTTACACGATCGTTACACTCCTTGCGTTCATCGAGCCCGTTATTAAGACGGAATGCAAATGATATTCCAATTGAAATGTCTTACTAATTTCTTACCATAACACAGAATTGTATTTTCTTATAAAAAAATTATTTTTCGAAATTAATTTCTTCAAGTTCAAAGACTATGAAAATTATAGAAAAAACATGCCTCTCGATTACTCGTAAGTCACAAATTCTGCAAACGAGAGAGCAACAATTTAAGACAGAATCGAATAAGAGTCATAGTCGCGTTCGAGAGATACTCCGCTATAATACGCTAATGAAAGTTAAACCGGATAGGGGCGTGTATTGCGCTTAGAGAGGCGAATAAAGACATTCAACACGCGCGAACAATGCGTATCGTATCGGGTGGCCGGGTGTTTAGATTCCGCGCATATAACACTGCGCGCTCATTAGAGCGCGGCGCTAATTGCATAATTGGTGCCGGCAATTACGAGCAAAGCGGTGCCGCATCGGGGCTCTCGTCGGCGACGGTCGGTGACGTCAACATCCAATAATTTGGCACGCGACGACAATCGCACGCTTGCACCGCCACGCCATTGCGCAAATAGCAGGAATCGCAATTAAAAGCGATAATTCTGTAATTAGCTTCCCGTCCCTCCCCCGCCGCTTGCTTGCAACTGTGTTGACGCAAACTTGACGTGGCGGACACGTTCGCGCGATAAGGATGATCGAATCCAATTCCAATAGAATTATCGCTCTTATTTAATTATATGATTTTTTTTAGTTTTTTATCAGATGTCGAACAAAACAGAAGAAGTTTATGAATTGTGTCCAAAACAAAAATACTTTGATAATATATATTCAAAAAGCTAAGAGAGCCCCAGCTTTTGCGCATCTTTCTTTACTTTACAACAAAACGTCGCGATAATCTATCAAAGAGCAAATTGCAGTGTATCTGTGTGTGAGAAATATCTCTTGTGTTTCCACGCAATTATCTAATTCTCGTTTTCTCGCGAAAGAAGAAACAGCGAACGATTTATATCAATACGGAGCGTGTACTATACATCGCGTGCAACGCGCGTTCGAGAAATTCGTGGAGCTGTCGCAATTGAACGTCGCAAGTAACGGTCGGAAAACTCATGGCGGACAGAGTCTCTCTCTTTCTCTCGCGATTAACGAAGATTTTATTAGGGACAATATTGCGGTGGCATCGGCGGCGCTCGTTGACCGGCGAGCGGCGCGGGTCCCGGTTTCTTTATTGGCCGGTCTCGGGGAATAAATTGAAGAGAATTAATTAAGCGGCACAAATTGGATGCAGCGCGTTAGCCCTTATTCGTGGATGACACAATTTAATAAGCATCTTCTAACGTGAAGTGAAAAAAAGAGAGAGATAGAGAGAATCGGCGAGGGTCCTACGCTCCCGAGTTCGAAAGAGCGGGAACATGTGGGACGAAGATGTTGACGATGTGAAGTCATCAAATTGTGTCCGATTATGTGCGATACGATGATTTTTTTTTTTACGACTTTTGTCGCAGTCTCTCACAGAAATGTGTCACTCGAAATTATATTATTTTGGCGATGGTCTAAATTTCTGTAAGGGATATAGTTTTCGGTTTTTTCCTAACAAAAAAAAGTGCGAGTGAATTTATAATCTGTTTAAAATGCTGCGCTAAAAGCCGCCGCGCGTCGAGATCGCGTGTTATTCTCCCGTCATCTGTTTCTCACTTTCGCGCTGTCAACGATCGTCGTCTTTGAAAGAAACGTTCATAATGTTCGTACGATATAGCGCAACAGCGCGCGTCGATCGCCACGGGTCAAGAGAGAAGAGCGTGGCCCAGAATGTAATATTGTGTCGTCCACAATATGATTGTACATTGGCTTCTTCGATAATATTACGGCATGGACGGTCGCGGGGTTAACGGGCCGCATTGTCGTCTCGTCAAAAAGAAATCGAGGACGAAACGAACTGTGGGTAAATAACGTCTCGTCTCGGCGCGAGCAATTAGATGCGAGCGAACGTACATACGGGGTGTTCGTGACCAAACCGCGATTTTAGAAACCGCGTTTTTGCAATCCGAAGACTCGTTAATTAAGAGGCGATTAAAAAAAATTCCATCGGTGAAAAAAATTTACCCGTAAAGAAAAGAGCGAGCCGCTCGTCAATTTTTACATCGCGCTTCTTTACAAAATTTCCCAGTCGCGCGTTCAAAGAACATTTCCCTCGTGAGCGAAATCAGCTTCAAATCAGAGTTTAAAGAAACCACAACACGTACACGCAAACACGCATACACACACACACACACACACACGGCAGAGAGATATTATGGGACATCCTGTATACAAGAGCCCGGCTCGCTCTCTACACGGCTGGATCGCTTCTCGGCATCGAGAGCATCGGTGTAATGTACTTTGGTTAAGCGCATCGGAGCATGCTCGTCGCCGAGTTAACGCATTTAATGGAGGTTAACTTTGCATATGGTATTGCTCCCCCGTGCCGTAACCCCTTTACTGGCACGGCGCACCCGACGGTATATCGAACGTGCGACGCCGGCGTCCAAACTAACCGGGAATTATGCGATACAAAGCGGATAATTACGGCTTGATCGATCTTAGATACCTCTCATCCGCCTCCTTTACCCGAAGGAAGGCACCCACTCTTTCTCCCCCCTTACCCCACGCACGTAATAATGTAAAACTATTTGCGCCGCCGTACGTAAACTTTCGTAAGTGCGCCCCGAGCTTGCTACCTCTTCTCTCTCCTCTCTCTCTCCTCTCCGCGAAAATAGCTCCTACAGTATATCACTTTGCGCCGCAGACACACGCTCCTTACGACCGAGAAACGTGCGCGAATATTTTCGAAAATTTTTTTTTTTTTTTTCACTTGGACAATAGAATTTAAACAAATCGAGAAGTTTTTTCCTAATAAAAATAACAAGACGATACAAAGTTAATCGCAAAAGAAATCTCGCGAAGAAAACAATTCGCAATAATATTCAGATTAAACAGATTTACTTGAATGAGACATGTGATTCTGATTGAAATCGCTGGGCCGGGAAGGGTTAAGCGGATTATCAAGCGACGTGATATTATTGTATACTATCAAATTGTACGCCTTGATTTAATCCGTTCATTACCGACAGTATAATGCTCGAAGTCACATCTCTCTCTCTCTCCCTCCTTCTCACGTTAATAAAAACACAGTCGTTGATACGTTAATTATTTATATAAAACTGCGAAGAAGATTTAAATACTTAAAATAGAAGTTTGTTATATGTAACTTAAAAAAAAAACGTAAAAAGCCAAATGAAAGAAGTGCACTTAGCTCTTGACCAATTTCGAAAGCCCAGCTTACGTGCGATAAAATTATCGCAATACATAGCGTAGAATTTGTTTTCGGCAAGACCAAAAGCGTGAAAGCCGCAAACACACACACAGATAAAGAGAGAGAATCCGGGTATCGTTGTGACTCCCATATTAAATGCGTAAATAAATTAATTCGACCGAATTGAATAACTGATTATAAATTAATAGCATGTAATGAGCGAGCCCGCAGCGACGCGATCTCTGTGCCATTTGGAACGGCAACCGGTTATGTGATACTATAACAACAACAGCATTAAATAATAAATACGCTAAACAGTAATCATTTAGCTGCGTACATTACGCAGGGATCCGTGAAAATTGCAAAAATGGTTCTTACTGTGCGCGAATTTGCGCGTTTAAAAAAAAAAAAGAAAACAATAAGAAAATCCGGACATTTCACAGATAGACGCGACGTGGAGCGGAAACGGAATCGCGCTAAAAGATGTGGGAAAACGAAATTGCATTATTTATCGAACCTCTTACTCATATTTATGTTAAAAAAAATATATATATAAACACGACGTAATGACAAGAGAAGTAAAACACGCGCAAGTCGAATACAAGCACAAGTTTAATTGAGAATACGAAATTAAGACCGATCGAGTTTACGAACTGGTCCATGTTCTAAATTAGAACGGCGGAAAGTACGGCGATTTCGTTATTGTAAGTATACACGACGTAAGCAGCAGCAAGAGAGAGAGTCGGAGATTCTCGTTATCGAGTAAGAAAATGGAACTTAGCGAGATTGAATTTGAACTGATTATTGATTTATATCGACTTTGCTTTATATACCGCCTTCCTTCGAGCGCGCTGTCTAAAGACAAGTTTTAATTGAAAGTTGATTAAGACCGAGCGCTGCACCGTAAGTTACTGCCTGCGATCCCCGAGATCGTATAACCGAATCTCTTTATTCGGGGCAATTGCCGATTCTGACCTTTAACATTCTCAGAAGCAGAAAATTGAATTCGCCAAAAAAAAGTTTCCTTTGTACTAAAGTGCGAAAAAAAATTCAATTTTAATTTTTTTTCAATTAAACGAAACATATCGTTTGAATATTTTCAGTGAATTAACACGTCCATTAACGTTCGTATCGATCGCAACAAATCACAAAGAAATCTCCTAAAGGAGATCTTTCCTGCGACATTTAAGGACCATAAATGCATGTCGCGCTTTATCCGGAAACGGAACCTTTCGGCCCGTCCACCGGAATAAAATCACATCCGGACGTTCCTTCTCCACTCAAGAGGGGCGTAAAAGCGCCACTCATCGAAATCAGGGGAGGTGAACACGCAATGAATAATGACACAGGGAATATAATCACGGAAATAATCACGGAGAACACAATACCGCTTAATCATTTGTTATCAATTATTTCATTATAATTATCGTATAATTTCATCACAATATTATCTCCATTGCAATTATTTTATTATAAATAATCTATCGTGATTTTAGTCGCGATTTTGCGAATTACCTCGCTGTGTCTTTCGCGCGTAAAAAAAAAGGGGGAGGGAATCGCTTTATTCCCAATGATTTTGTCTACGAGAAGACGCGACAAATAAACTTCCGAAGCGCAAACGCGAGAGGGAAAAAAGAGAGACGTATCCTCAAAAAAGGATACTTAATTCAAAATCGCGAATCCTGTGCGCGCAGGAGCCACTTGATCCTGTAGCACTCTTCTCCTCTTCATTCTGCTCTCCGTCACCGCCGACACACACCGCGGGCGCAAGTCGACTCCATTTGACTTTTCGCTCCACTCGATTCCACCGCATTGCACACGCCCTTTCCGACGTGCACACTTGAGAGAACATACCTCCCTTTTTCTCGCGTCACCCCCTCTTCCCGATATTTTCTCTCTTTTCTGTCTCGTCCTTTTTACAGAAAGGGGAGAGACGCAACCCCCCTGTGTGTTTATATCCTTCGCTCGCGCGTTCTCGTTTCCCCGTTGCTTTTCCCCCCGCGCGTGTTTTTCTCCTCTCCCACTGTCACACTCTTCCTTCCCCTGCGCGATTCGCAGAGAGCGGCGGCCGGCGGTTTTCGGTTTATTTCCCGCTTATCCATTCGGCATTTGATTTATTCCGTCTACCGCGCACCGCGGGTGGTGCGCGCTTCGATTATCGCACCATGGACCGTCGCCCGATCGCGGAAAGAAATGTCACCGCACTTTGCCGAGTAATGGGATTAAAGATCGGCCAAATAGGTAAAATAAAAAATGATTGTTACGATTTTAACACTCTGATACTGGGTTTAATTTACGACAAATCCGAGAGACACGGTCCTCTCCTTGACTTAAAAGAATATTGCAACAAAATTGTAATATTACACATTTGTTTTTCGTTCAAGACCCTTGCTTCGCGTTACACACGGGAGACAATCGCAGCGTGCAATAGATAATCGGACTAAAATCTGCCGGAAATCGGAGAAGAAGGCGACGTCTTTCCTCGTCGACGGAATACATTAACGATAGAGTTGAACGAGAGGCGAACAAGTCCCGAACGAGAAGAAGAAGAAGAAGAAGCATCGACGGCATGATTGAATTAATCTGTCAATTTGCCAATTACACGGATGAGTTTGTTTGGTGGCCACGCCACCACGCGGGCGCGTCTCCGTTAATCGATCGCAGCTGGATCCGTAGGTAGGTTGTCAGTAGATTAGCTTTCGTGTGTTTCCTTCGCGTGCGTGTGCGTGAAATCGCGCACGCACGTGCGTACGTGCAATCACGTTGTCGTCGTCGTCCTCGTCGTAGTCTTCGTCGTGTGTGATGCGCGCCATACGTAACCGCGTGGCTCGGTGCACAGATTCAACGAGCTCAATTGGCGCACCGAACGCAGAGGAGGCGGAGGATCGTATTGATTCTCCGGTTACACAGACCCGCGACAGAACCTGCGAGCCCGACTTCTGCCTCGAGCAAGAATCCCGTCAGCCTCCGCCGCGAGATACGCGCCGCGTGCTCAGAAAAAAAAATAACGCCTTTCGCGTGCCAAAAAAAAAAAAAAAGAGCGAAAGATTTTTTCACTCTCTATTCGTCTTTTTATAACGCGAACCTAGTTAAACAAATCTCGAGTTGTTTCTTGAGATCTTTTCAACTTCAACACTAGAACAACCGAACATCTGTCAAAGCGACAGATTTCAAATGTCTTTTTTTTTTAAATCACAGGAGTTATTTTTTAATTTAATTGTTACTATAGTTGAGTTGTTAACTCTCTCTTCCATAGCTGAAAGCTTTGTTCGTTAATCGATTTAAGTATTAAGAAATTAAAAATAACAACGAATAAAACGTTTATCGTTTCAAATTGTGACGATTGCGGTGAGACTAAAAATATATATTGTACATTATGCAACTCTGGTTTCCATTGTTAAAATACTCTTTCTTCAATTATAATACATTCCTTCGCTGTGGAGGGTGCGAGAGCAGGAATATAATCGACGCAATCAAGAACGCCAGAAACATCAAACTGACGCGAATCATCGCTATCCTATCGTGGGTCATTGTACGCGGTATTATTGTATTCACCACGGCGAAGTTATATCAAGCCGAAGTTAGGTTTGTTCCGAGACGAGAGCACGCGTCTACGTGAGAAAGAGACGGGGAGAATAGACTCGTAGGCGATGTAATATCACCCAATGCGGCGAGGGGAAGGGAGGTTGCGGAGGCCGAAGCCGCGGGCTGCGAGAGGGAATAGGGGATGCGCAGTCGAGGGTTTCGCTTCCCGAGCCCGGCTTCGAGCCCCGAGGGCACCATTTCCAGCGGAACCGAGAGCGCGCGCGAGAGAACCGGGGAGACGCGGGGGTTCCCCGGATCCCGCCGCTATTCCAATTGCTTCCCTGTTTGATATGCGCCAATTTCGTCCAATATGTCGCGCCCCTTAGACGACTCGATTCACCCGTACTCTCTGCCGGCGAGCCTGCGGTCGTTTTCCTCTTTCCTTCTTACCCACCACCACCCCCCTTCTTTTTTCCCGTACGTGTGTGTATAACTAGAATAAAAATATTACAAGATACCCCCGTTATGTCCGCCAATTCTCGAGCAAAATTTAATCGATGAAGTGACACACACGCAAACGCGCCCGTACATAGAAAATATAATTCAAAAGTAAAGTAAATGGCCGGACATGTGTTAAAGAAGTAATTATTAGATATGTAAATATAAAAATTTCTCAATTTTTTAAGTAGTTTTCAAGATATTTGTTTAAATATCAAAAACGTATTATATTATTTCTTCACGTGTGTATATAATACTTTTTGTTGTAATTTTATTTCTTCCACAAATGTCCGGACCGGTGTCCGTACTTGTCCGGTCAATGGGACATTCACCTTGCATCACATTTTTCTCTTTTTCCGTTCTTTTCACGCTTTGTTCTCCTTGTTATTGTTATACACACTTTTGTTATGAAGAATCTACTCTTTCCTCACTTTGGTTCTCTATTTCACACTCTTAGGCGGTGTGTCTCAGTCCGGCTTTACGCGAGGGAATCTCCGGGGGTGCGGGATGATCGTCGGTGGTCACGTGTTGCCGAGTGACCGCTCGCTCTCTTCGCTCAATGATACTCGTCGCGTCGTCACGTTTGAGGTCCATTTATATTATTTATCGCCTGGCTTTCTCTCCCGCGCGGAAAAGGCCCGGGGAAAAGCGCCGGCGATATGTCCGGCTTACTTACGTACACTCTAACGTAAACGGATGGTTGTGGAGTGTCTGTTGATCCGATTGTGTATGCCGGGACGTTTGGGATAAATTATTAACTCCCCACACTTGACGACACATGTAATGTAATTTCTCCACCCCTCCCCCCTTCTCTTTCTCGCTCTTACTTTATTTTATCTGTAAAACTTGCCGCGCAAATTTATCAGATTCGATTTATTCGCTTTATTTTCTATCGCGCAAAAAATATCAAGAGAAAGAGAGAAGAACCAAAAAGTCGAAACGAGGGTCCGATAGCTTTCAAGAGAAACAATATAGCCTTTGAGAGTCAAACGCTGTGTACGCGCGAAATATTTTTAAAGTGCAAATAAATAATTTTAATTCAATAAAACAACAACTCGGATGTCTAGTTTAAATCTCGAAAATCTCCATCTCCATACGTGTATTAATTTATATTTATTTTAACAATTGCACCAAGAAAAAGAACTTTCTTTTAATTCAACATGTTCTTTCTTACATAATTCTGTATACAATCGCGCGTGACTTTTGCTTTGAGTTATTTAGTTTTAGTTTTTAATCTCCTCGTTTATGCAATGTTAAAAAGAAGATTTCCCGCTCAGTTGTAAACAAGTAAGCATTTACCGATACATTCGCTAATAGCTCTCATGAATCATACATCAGATACCATTGTCGTGCATACATTATTCAACAGAATCGAGCGGCTTCTCCGTGGCCATTTCCGTGAGACTCATTTTTATCACGGAATCCGGCGCGGAAAAGCGCGCGGAATTTCTTCTGTTCTTCGCGAATCTGTCCGCGAATAATCGCGCAATCATCCACTTGTTTCTCGCGCGTATATATATATAGTTGCGCGTCTCATAAACCACTGCGGATTTGGCACCCGTCCCGGACACGTTTCGCGATGGTCAATCAATTTCACCCTCGCCTGCGCGCGCGCGCGCACCAATTGAAAGATAGATATGATAAAGTTGCGCGCAGGAAAACTTGACATACACACACACACACACACAATGCGCACGTTACGCCATTTGAGAATACTCTGCCGCAACGCGGTCGAGTTGCCAAATCCGCGACGCGCTTATAACTTTACCGCATACCGCATAAACCTCGTTCCAAGTAATCTCATTTTCCGCGAACTTCCACGAAAATTCGCGAGAGATCGCTTGAAAGATGATCGTTATGCGGTACACATTTTTCCGCATATTCTGCAAGCAGAACGAAATTTGCATACTCGTCTTCTCTCTCTCTCTCTTTTACGCGTTGTACTTTATTTTCTCGGAATATTTTTATGGATTTTTGCGATTTTTTAATTTACCGACGCGTGTATTTTTGCGACAGTAAAACACGCGTAAAATGTTCTCTTGTTGTGAGTAAAATAATATTGTCTCGTAAATTTAAAAAATATAACACCTCCATCTTATGAAACGTATCATCCCTAACATTTTTTTTCTGAAAATTTTTTCTATTTCTTTCAATCACGGATGTGATACGATCAATTGCAGCGCGTTCACGCCGAACGGTCATAGTTCCCGAAGGCGCCGAATGGCCGGGTGGTGGTAGCACTCACGGGGATAAGATAGGGTAAAGAGGAAGCTTGTAAAAGAAAACGCACGAGAGAGGGAGGCAGAGGTGGGAGAGGAGGCAGTCAGTCAGGTAGAGAAGAAGCTAGGAACGTGCCGGGAATGTATGTAGACTCCCGGTTACTCGGCTGGACGGTCGGAGAGAACCCGAGCTCTTTCCTGCGCCCCCTTGCCACCGTATCCTCTCCCCCGCGTCCTTTACCGGGCGATAGTGTGTGCTGCAACTCGCCCGGGCTATGCTCTCCTCCTGTATTATTGCCTGACCGTAAATTTCGCCCGGAAAGCGATTTAGCGAGGAAGCGGTAAGGATAAATCTTGAAAAAGTCGAAAAGCGTAAAACAGGAGCCGCTGCGCCGCCGCCGCCACTACCGCGCCGTCGGGGATCGGAGGACGGGGAGGAAGGATGGCGGAGGAGTAAAGGGTAAGAAGAGAGGAGCCGCTCTCTCGCGCTGCGCGCCTTACCCCCCGCGCTTCCTCCCCCTCGGTATATATACCGGATAACCCGCCGCGCGATCCTTGCTCTCTTCTCACCTAACCCCCGACCGCCACCGCAACCGCCCTCCAATCTCCCGGCCGCTCTCTCGCCTCCCCCTCGCGACTCCTCCTCGTTCCGTTCCGCGCCACCGTGTTCCGTTCTCCTTTCTCTCGGTCGTTTTCTGCCCCCGTGCACCTCGGGAAAGGAGGAAAAGGAGGCGTGTCCGCGCGCACGACGAAAAGCGCGTGTGTGCATTTCTCCGTGTAAACGTTCCTCCGCACTACGTTACTCTATCTCTCTCTCTCTCTCTTTCTCTGTCGCGTCTCGAGGGGAAACTCGCTTTCATCATGAGAGTATCCACGGTATTCGTTTACATAGTTCACTCGCGGTGGCGGTCCGCCGGCGCGAGAATCTCAATTTGCGGCCCAGGCCCGGCTTTCTTCGTGCTTCAGCGACCTAATTTCTTACTCACTCTCGAATTCGCGATTTGATGAAAGTAATATGCATATTCCCTTTAGATTCTACCCACAAATGTAGCGCGTGTGGTTTTTTTTTAAAGAATGTTATATTAATTTTATTTTATCTGTTAGATAATTATTACAAAATTACAAAAATATATTTTTTGGAGATATCCCCGGAGAATGCTCGAAAAACAGCGCGAATTGGAGAACCAGCGCGGATTGCGGAAGTCGCAACGGAATGCCGTTGGCGGTAAGTGAAAATTGCGGGCACTTTGATCCTCGTGGACGAGACCGGATCCGCTCTTTTACTTTTTTTTTTTTTTTTACCTCCCTCCCGTCTTCCACGTCCTCCGCGCGCGCACATCCCCGCGGCTTAATGCGATTTGCAAATTCGCGGCTCGACCATCGCGGCATCGCCAGCTGCTGCTAGCCAGCCCGAATGAATAAATGATACGCGCCGATTCGGCCTATTGCGGCATTGTCCGTCGTCGAATTCGCTCCTGACGCGGCCAATTATTCATGTTCGCGTGGCGCCACTGCGATTAAAGGTCAATTTTGATCCCGACGTCGGGCTGTGTGCACGCGAGAGAGAGAGAGACTCTCTCTTCTCTCGCAAACATTCCTCTTCCATTAAATCGCTGGATCCGAATTGCGGCGGCCATCATTCACGACCATAATTAGATCTTTCTTTTCCGACTCTCGCGTTTTGTATACACTGTGTCGACGATCATCGGTTGGTGCGCGCATGAGATTGCGGTTAATCGAATTCAATTGCGACGGAACGTCTTTGGGAGTGGAAAGCACTCGCGGAGAGAAAAAATTTAATAATAATAAAATTTGCGAGCAATTATTAACAATTTACACATGCTCGTGTGTGTCGACGCAGAAGAATTAACTTGATATTTTCTTGAAGAGAGGACGGGGGGAGGCCCGTCCTCTTCTCTCTCTCTCTCTCTCTCGTGTCGCGCCGCGGGAGATCGTCCGTTAAAATAAAGACGAGCGATTGAGTTAAATTGACATTGATATCGAAAGGTGAATCACGCATACGGAGAATGCACAATCCGGCCGGTCTCGCGAGCGTCCTCATCCTCCTCCCGGTTATGGCGCGGGCACATATATACGCGCGTCTAGAGGAAGTCACCGCACGGCGTAGAATAAACGGTCAGTGACGCGCGGTAATGGCCGACATCCTAATCCTGACCCCCTACTGCTTAATGCCATACACTCCGCAATGATAATGCTGCGTGTGCTTTTTGTCATTACCTCAGTGCGAGCCGTACTATCTCGTAATGAGCGCCGCGACACAACCACGAGAAAGAGAGAGAGCTTCTTCTTGACCGGCGCGTTGCAAAACGATCTCGTTGCAAAGCTTATCTCGCGTGATAAGATACGAGAATAGAATTCTCGTAATTGTTGTCGTTGTGTTTATATTACGATTTAAGTTTCGGGGAGACTGAAATTTTTTATGTCCAAAGTAAAAATCCGTAGAAAAATCCGATACTTCTCGGATTCTCTAAGAGGAATAGAATTTGATTGTAGAATCGTTCAAGAGCTAATAAAATCGGAGGAGAAACAACACCGCGGTAATCGTTTCAGACCAATCGCTCACCGACAGAAAAAAAAAAAAAAATTAAACGTGCGGGTAGCGAGCGAGCGTGTATTGTAACACGCATTTTGTCATCGTAACAAGTGACGTCACGGGTCCCGACCGCCTCTCACCCTCTTCTTCCTCACCCGCGCGACTGTCGTCTGCGAGAGGAACGCGGGCGAGGAAAGAATGAGAAAGAGAGCGAGAAGAACGAGGAGAGCGTAACCCGCAGCTGCCGCCCTGTGGCTGCCAACACAATAATATCTAATTAATTTATTAATGAGGTTAACTTGGCAGGATTGGACGGCAGACAGCGCAAGCCAGCGGCGCGGCTCTTGGAGCAGTTTAATGTTAACGTCTTCTGCTGCGCCTCGCTTCTCGTCGGCCGAATGAATTAAGCTTAATCAGAGCGAAAGTGTCGGGCGCGTGTACGCGCGTCCTCGCAGGGCCGCACGCGGGAGTCCCCTCCTCTCCTCCCTTCGCATCCTCAATTAATAAATTCCGTATCGGATGTCAAGATCGCGCGCGATTAGAAAATTGTGTGTCGGATAGACGCAATGTAGTCCCTCTCTTTAGACGACGTGACACTCTGCGAATCCGCAATTCCCTTCCTAAAGATTACACGCTTGTGAGATTTACTCCAAGCGTGTATATTTGATGAGAAGCTAATCTCTCGCACGACGCTTGATATAATTGAATGTCGCATTTATTTATTTATTTTCTTTAACTCAACGCGGAAATATACCGTATCGCGGATTCGGCAGCAGGTTCGCGAACTAAATCGCTCCGCGTTAAGTTTCGACCGGCGGAGCCAGTCTTCTTCTTCAACGGCAGTTCGCAGACAGCTGCCGCGCGGTCCCCGGAGGGATTCGCCGCGGCTGACGAAAACGAGCTCGGACAGCCGCCCTTATACCCATCATCATCGTCGGCCTCTTTTTCTTCGTCTATCCGTCGCGCATCCCGCACTTTTCTCTCTCTCTCTCTTTCTTTCTCTCTCTACATCCCCTCTGTTCTTCCCTCTTTCGCGATTCGCGAAACTGTTCCTCTCCGCCACTATCGCCACACAGCGACACATCCCCTGCCACGGTTATTACGTGACCATAAAGAGCAGCCGCTTTTCCGAGGACGATATCGTATTGCGCTTGTCGCGTCGAATTCCGGGATCGCACTTGATTCCGGAAGTAACGCTGAGAGAGAGAGGACGAGAAAGAAAGAGAGAGACAACCCGAAATATGTTGGAACGGAGGTGGAAGTTGCCCCAGTAAAACCAGCGGATGTTTGACTGAATCCCAACAAGCGAGAAGTGATATTTCTCGTTTAGGAAGAGTCTTTTTTTTTTTTAGAGAGAGGTTACATATGAACGTACATACACACGCGGCATAATTAACTCAATTAGTTTCTCACTTGGTTCTAATTGCAACATCATGTATTTCCGACTTTTATCGTAGAGTCGTTTTATCGGAGAGCCAAAATAAATACAATACGCGCAAATATTTCACTGTGCAATTACACGCGTGATTAATTTCCGTACAATTGCCACATATGCGACACGTGAATATATTCATTTCCACGTGACTGCCGCGTATCAATTATCAGCTTGAGTCACGGTGAGACAATTAATGACTATTGATTTCGATATCTCGATTGTGTAAAAAGAAATAATTATATTTTACATTAATTTCATTGCGCGCGCGCACGCAAAGTTTCGGCATATTCCGTATGTACATATATGGTGTTACATTAGGATTGAATACTCGACGGTTCGTCGAGCAGCTTCAATGGAGCGCACTTAGAATAGGTGGTCGTCTGAACGTGCCGCAAATTCTAATCCTATTAGCGCAGAGTCAAGTTCGTATTATCGGTTATCCGGAACTAATGCCATTATTGTCATGTATGCGGTGGATTGTTGACGAGTTTCCGCCGTCACGTTGTGCCACAACAACAACGTCAGATGCAATAAATAATCTCTCAATACAAGAACGTCACGATTTGACACGATTGTATATTGAAAAAACACTTTTTTTTTTTTATAGATCACGCACTGACTCGTACCTACGTACGTAGTACATCGATGTGCGCGTTGATTACGTTGCGAACTGTCTATGGAAAATAGAACGGTCCAAATCGCATCAATTTTCTACTCAAAGCCACATTGCTCGTCACGTACTCGTTCGCATACGAACTTAAATAGTTAAAATAATTCGATGACGGTCGAAGTTATTTTTACAACATAATTTTCTCTGACTCACGTGTGTGAGACAGAGTGCGTATGTATATATATATATATATAAATTGGATTTAATGTATGAAACCGAGAGACAACGCGCGGAAGAGACAGCGTGTCGTTCTTTAAACGGAAGCTTGAAAAAAAAAAAAAAAAGAAAAAATAGCACAGTGCAATCCGGCGGTAAATGTAATAAAAACATTTCCGAAGCGCGCGAAATATCGAGGTGAGGCAAAAACAAGCAGAAAGGAAGAATCTTTTTTTTTTTTTTTGATGTCGTTCATTTCCATTATTCAACGTGACACAAGTGCATAAATGCATTTTATGGGACTCATTACGTTCATCCGCTCTATCCCCAGCGAGGCTACTACTTAAGTGTGACAGGATAATTCCGATCGACTTTGGAACAAGCGCGATCAAATTTAAACCTCCGGCGTATATCGAATTAATAATTTCTCGGGGCGTGATTATCGCGCAAGGCACAAGTTGCATGTAAAATGTATCAGCGCGCGTGCACGTATTGAGGGATAAACAAATGTGTATTTAATAACGAAAGCCCTACAGCTCGGGCTTAACACAATTATATCGAAATGAGACACTTGTTTCGTGCCGCATGCCGATTCAATTTAATTTAATTTACTTATCCGTCACACACATCCGCACGCGATTATTTCCACTTGCTTCTAATCTTGTCTCTCGACGTTGTTGTTGTATACTCCTCTGGTGTATTTTTCCTCTGTCTCGAGTGTGTTTTGTACATCACTTGTAAATGGAAAAAACTCACAGCGAGACGTGAGTTGAACATGTTCTGAACGCGAGATTTAAGTAGGTACATTACTTCAAAAGCCGGACGTCCGAAATGCATTAGTTACAGATAAAATAGTGCTCTCGCCTGTGGTCATGCTACTATTATTCAATTGTTTCAATCTCTTCGTTATCCGTCGCGATACATATATACACAATAAAACGAATAATTTAATAAATAATAGCACACTCGCGCGCGTGTGTGTTTTATTTACTCTCTAATCCGAGTAATTGAAAAATCGTAATAATTAAGCGCGCGCACATACTCGCCAAGGTGCAAGACTAAAACTGGCTGGCATTGAAGTTTTTATATCGTTTACGCAAACAAACTATTCGATCGAACGACTTTATTTATCGTCGAATCAAGTGAATATGTTATCAAACGCAACTTAATGTAGTGATTAAAGAAAAAAGCCATAAATTCTTCATTAACGAAAATGAATAATTAATTACTGTAATAATATATTTCTTAATTGTTATAATAATTTCTTAATTGCTATAATAATTTCTTAATTGTTATAATAATTTCTTTATATTTAATCTCGTTTGAATGTGTTGCAAAGTTTTTCCGCAGCCAGTTTTGTTTCTCACTTAGAGAGTTTTTGACACGCTCGTTCAAAATAAGAGAAAAGCAGCTCACCTTGACCAGGGGCGGACTGTGCGTCGGGGGATGATAGTGTCCCGGTGATGGGCTCGCGGGTGGCCCCGCGCCCCCGGGTGAGATGGCACCGCCTCCGGGGGTGAGAATCCTGGACTCGTGGCTGAACAACACTTTTTCGAGTTCCTCCGCACCGCCGCGGACCCTCTTCCTCCGCGAGTATCAGCCGGAAAATCCTTCGCGAACGATCGAATCCACGTTTCGATCTATATATCGTCGATCCCGCCACTTCCCGCCACACTTCCTCAACTTCGTGACGACGTTTCGACTTCGCGTCTTAAACTTCGCGTGCGTGTTTTCGAAACGCTCGAAGTTCTCGAAGTCTCCGACTTGCGGAATATCACAACAGTTTTGTAAAATATGTTTCGACGCGCGTTCTGGTCGCACTGTTCCGCGTTTTTGTAGCCGAAACAGATTTTCAATAACTCCGACGAAACACTCAATCGTATACTTTCGATAGTTCAATCTGTCATGATCACAGTCAGATTGTTGTCACAAAATTCGTGGCGACCCGATCTCGGAGGTGAGTTCCCGTGAATCTGAGAACGCGACTGTCCGTCGCGTGTGCGCTCAACGAGTGACAGGATGAGGAAAAGACGGTTCGTTTCCGTCATGTGCGAACTTGACGGTCACACGCGGTCGAGATATTTTGACATTCGCTTCGAGCGAGACGCCGCACGTTTGCTCCTTACACGCGGAATCAACAGATGACAAGAAAACGCACGAACAAGTGCAATTCAAACGTCATGTATATCGCGAGGAGCGATGTCGTTAAGAATCTAAGACACTTGTGAGAACCGAAAAGTGTTCCTTTTCGAGAGGCAGCACTTCCCGCGTCTAGAAGGCAGCGACAAATTTTTGTTTCCGCGGTTTGTTGCGACAGGCAATCGCGAGCAAAAAATCCTTCAGTCCTTAAACTTCTCCAGGATCATTTCTACGTGTTTCCTACGGCCAAGATCCTTTCCGAAGCGGTAGTTCAACGGGAATCTGGAGTCGAATACCAAAACATCAGCCAAGTCAGGTGGAACCGATCAGCCTCACGTGGTACTCGAGTACTCCTCGTCGTTCTTCTCGTGGACGATGTAACCATGCGAGGAGCAGACGGCGGGATGGACGAACCTCTCCTCAGGACTTGACGTAGGAGAACTCTCTCTTTTTCTCTCTGGCCGCACTGTAACCGGCACGCGAAGCCGCGAGGAGAGACCGACGGTATGTCGCGCACGACGACGTGTCGCGGCCGCGGTGGAGTCCGCGGACGATCCGTCGTTCCGTTCGCGGGCCGCGACGGGAAACGTGCGCGGACGATAGGCGGAACCGCGCGTGCGCTGTGCGCATTGCGAGGCGTGGCCTACACGACGCGTTCCTCTTCCTTTCTCTCTCGCGACGCGTTTCACCCCCGTCACCCCCGAGGTCTTCACGCTCTCCCTGACGATGGTCCGTCCGCGAACGGCGACGCGGGGGTGCTTTGTGCGCCGCCACGTGGTTTTATTGGCCAAATAACGCGTACGACAAACATCCCTACTTTTCCTCCCCCTTGCACCCTCTCTCCGGTCAGCCCTCGCGCGAGCGGAATCCCTGTCTCCCGGTGTGTCGTAACAACTCACCCTTTCCTCTTTCTCTTCACCTCCTCCTCCCTTCTCCTCCTCTCACGCTCTTTCGCGACCGCACGTAAGCACTTTGCGCAAGAAGAGAGGCGATAGTCGTCATGGTGTAAATCGCGTTTACCCCTTTCGCGAGTCCGTGGCTATCCTCCGCGGAGCGCATATTAGCCGCGGCTTCTTCTCGTCCTGCCCGCGCACATCCGCGCGCCTCATCGCGAGTCCTTCGCGAGCATCGTCTCGCTTTCGAGCGACACGTTCCTCAACAAAGTCGCGCAGAGATTCGGGCTCGCATAACGCACAAGCTTAAAAATGTTGATTGTCTTATGAATTTCGTCTCCGCAAATTTTCGCACGAGATTCTTTTTCAGATCGATATATCTTAGTATTGATTTAAAATTGTACACGTATACGCGCCCAGTTATTTTAGTTAAGTAGTTTTAAAGAATCGTTAATTAGTTTACATTATAGATTATGTGAAGAAAGAGGAAAAAGAGCGCGGAGAAACCGGCTGTTTAAAAATAGATTTACCGCTAATGGAGAATCAAGTACGAATCGCTTTATCATAAATCGCGAAGTGATTTTTTTTTTCTGAATAAAACATACGGATACACGCATTTATCGTCTAAATATGTATTTTGTCGTATTTTTTATTTCATACAGACTGTAAACCAATAACCGGATATTTATCGAGAATGTGTATCAATGGCCGAACATTTAATAAAGAGAAATAATTTTATTTTAAATATGTAAACATATTAAACGTAACATTTCAGTGGGGATATTAATTATTTTTTAAGATACATTTTTTAATATTAATTTCTAACCTTTTTTTACATGTACATTATTTCTCTAATAAATATCCGGCCAGTGGTACGCGTCCGGTCACTGGGACAAGTTAACTCACTTATGTAAATATTGAGCGCATTCTCCCAAACAAGTTAACTTCCAATTAGTTATTTTAAGTCGCCGTACACGCGTCACAAATGGCGAACAAGGTGGTAATAGACATTTACATTATCTGGGGCAGTGAGAGGGAGAGAGAAATAACGACACCCGGGCGCGTCGATGGTTTCCTTCAACCCGTTATTAATGCCACGACATAACTACCCGCATTTACCCAACTGCAGCTCTCTCGCTCCGCGTTACTCGGCCTCTAGGGATGGTCGAGTTTCAGCCGCGAGAGCGACAGGAGAGGTGTGAGCGCGAGAAGAAGAGAGAGATTCTGAAAAAGCGAGGGTGTGAGAGAAAGGAGGACCGAATGATCGAAAGAGAAAAAGAGAGAGTGAGAGAAAGACGCAAAATGAGAGGCCGAGTTAGGAGCGTAATCGCGTTACGTGGTGACTGGATTACATCGAGCTGCACGCCGCGAACATACATACGCGCGCATCCCCGACATAAGTAACCACCACGGGACGTCATTCAGATCCGTTTGATGCGGAAGGAAAGGGGGCAAAGAGACAATAATCACATTATCGCTTGTAATGTCTTTGTTATCTGTTGTATCAGACGGCATTTCTCCTCATCGCTTATTTCGACAACTCTATTTTTTTTTTTTTTTTTTTTTTTTTTTGCGCGAACATCGCATTAAGTGAATTTCTGTCGTTTCACGCGGTTGAAACTGCACGGACTTTCGCGGCGCGGGAATGGGCGACGGAATGACGCGTGTCATAAAAGGGAGAGAAAAAAAAATAAGGGAAACGTAAACGCATTACTCGTTTAGGTGAAAGATAAATCTCATTCCTGTGAATTTTTATACGGAGCGCTCTTTATTCCGGCGTTGAATTTTTCCTGCGAATTCGAATGTCGGTTTTTCTCTCATCGAAGAGGAATCGAGTGTTGTGTTGTTTTCTCGTTCCATTTAGTTTATGTTCAGTACATCTGTTTCGCTCGTATATTTTTGCCGCACGAGCTTATAAAATAACTGATTCAAATCAGTAAATTGATCCACCTCCGCGCTCTCCTCCGCTCCTCTCTGTCCAAGTCCGTGTTGCGCGTTGCTTAACATTCCACAAGGAGCACTGTATATCACCTACCCCCGTTGTGTTTGCAAGGACGACGGTGTTTCTCACTCGCGGTTAGAGCACGAGCTGTGCGGCGCAGTCTCGAATTCCGGCGACGTTGGCGAGCGCGGGCGATGCGGAGGTTCGTTTAATAAAATAACCTTGTTACCAGTCACAGTGCTGAGGGGTGGCGGTAGTCGGGGGAGGTAGAACGTGAGAGGATCCGAGAGACAGAAGAGCAACGCTGCGAAACCGGGGGAGGTGAGGGGGTGTGACGGGCACTGACGTGGCGCGGGAGAGGGCGGTTACGACGGGGAACGGGGAACGACGCTGCGCGCCGTCGACGAGAAACCGAGGGTTTGCGCGGGGGAGGAGGAAGAGGGAGGAACACGGCAGGGGTACTAATACATAAAGTAGCTTAAAGTAGAAAATTGTGGAAGCGTCGTGATGCCTGGTGATTGCGTTACCTCCGAGGCTTTGATTTAAAATGCAACGGGGGGAGGGTGGAGGAGGAAGGGGACATCAAGAGGGAGGAAAGGAGCGAGGCAGGGAAGTGTCTGGGGCGAGCGGGGGTGTCGGAGAAAACGGGCCGCGGAGGTTGCTCGAGAGAGCGAGGGTGTGGACGGACGGATCTCCTGCCTGGGAGCCATGTTCCTCCAGTGAGAAACGGAGGGGTGCGGAGTGCGAGGGTGGACGGAGAAGGAAGAGAACGAAGAAGAGTAGAAGGTGGCGTCGGCGGTGACGGTGGTGGTGGTGGTTGTGCCCACTGACGCTGTAAAAGCTTCTACATCCACAGGGAAGGTTTCCGGAATATATAGAGAGGGCTGTGCGACGGAGGGGGAGGCTGGGGTGAAATTCTTTCGCGGACGATCCTGCAACATGCCGCATCGACTGGCACAACTTGGCCCTTCGAAGTCTCTACTTTGTTGTTGCTCTTTCCATTCTTCCCGTCGTCGCGGTGTCTTGTCGTCCCTTTTAGTAGCGGAGGCGCAATAATCCCTTATTAGGTCAATTCTCTCGCTCTCTTTCTCTCTCTCTCTCTCTCGGGCTACCACACAAATGTATGTTAATAAGTTGGACATTAACGCGCATCGCGGTTTGCTAATATGTTTTATATCAGAGAATATCGCAAAATGGTTACTGGTGAATAAAATATACGTTGAATAAATATATGTTGAATAAAACTGACTTAAGGCCTCGTTATAAAATGCGTCGACAATTCGATTGTTTTCATACATACGCGAGATTCGCTAAGCAAACTGTCGAACTTTAAATTTTATTGATGCGATCTCGTGTTTCGCGTTTATTCGGCCGATAAATTCAAGTGGCCTAACAATGTATCGGATAACTCGATAAGTTCCAAAACTCGTAAACTTATGCGGTTCGGGTTACTCGATAAGTTCAGATTACCTCCTAATCGTTTCGGACAAATTGCATCACATTCGGACGTACTTGTAGAAAGAGCGGAGCAACACAAACAACAACGACAAATTCACTTGTAGAAATTTATTACTGACGTAGCCACACAAACTTATTTTGAATAATAAAAAACTATTCAGCAGAAATTTTAATAAATATTACACATCAATAATAAATTTTTCTGTAATTTTGTCTTGTTTTTAAAGGACAAGCGCGTGAGAAATGCGCGCGTGCGCTGTTTATTTTGTTCCGGTTATTTAGGCAGAATTTTTTTTTTTAAATCGTATAAAGTCTGTTTTGCGAAGATTTGTTAATTACATTATTTGCGTGAAATATATATCGACGTGACAGTTCGACGCATTTTAAGAAAAAGACGTCGATAGGGATAGAGAATAGCCCTGTCGAGATCGGACGGTGTTCTTTTAATAAATTGAACCCTTGAAATGCGATTAGGTGTAAACACCTTATTTTAAAGGAAGAAGGGCACGCGAAGTATTGCCTCGTAACACCGCAGAAGCTTTACGTGAGTGACGGCAGATAGACAGCCGGGGACTTGAGAGTTTCCCGGTGATACTACAAGGGGGGTGAGAGCTCAAGGGTGACAGATGATTTAGCGCGGTATTCCCTGTGTCAATATACCAAATATCAGGTTGTCTACTTGAAGTGTGCCACACGAAAGTCCGCGTTTTTTTTTCTAGAATTTAGATCATATAAAGTGATTAAAAAAATTATCTAATTTTATTCTTAAATTGTTTCTTCGTATAAAAATGTTTTTAGCAGAGTTACAGATAAAAAATATAATTTTGATACAAGTAATATTTTAATATGTAAATCTTCGCACTCTTCTTTTTTTTTTTAAAAGATTTTACTTTACTGTTCAAATCATCGTGTTCTTATGCGCGGTCGCGCGAAATCCAGACCGGGAAATCGACCGTGCGACGGACGGACGATCGGTGTCGAATTTGATGAATCTAGTTTGTTATAAACCGGAGATATTCGCGAGAGAGCAGAGATATTCGCCGTCTCGTGGCTAGCGTTCGTGAGAGAGCGCGACGAGGGTAAGAAAAATGACCGGACGGAAGGAGAGATCCTTTACCGGTGGAATTTGAGTGTCAATCCATATCCCCTTTTTCCTCTGATCCCTTTATCCTCGGGGACTTCTTGGCCATAGAGGCGGGAGAATGAACGCGCGGGCGTGGGGAACGGGAAAAGAAAAGTGGCGTCTGATCTCGGATGGAGGATGTAACACGCGAAGACGACGAACAAATCATGAAAGATGAAGATTCGGCTGAAGTTATATCAGAAAACCAGGCAGATGTCACGATATTAACTTTAGCCTCGCTTATTTGATTCAGATGTATGTGTGTTATATATATATACACTTCGATTATTAAATTCGAGTGTCACGAATTATTATAACATTACAGAAGTAATAATTTGATTTGCTATTCCCACAGTTTTGTGTTTAATATCGTAATTAAATAAGTTTTGCTTGTTCTTATCACTTGTTCCTGTATACGTGTACAGGACAAATATATATCCCAGTGACCGGATAAAAACACAATTACAACAATTGAAGAAATAATTAGTAAAGAAATAATTCAGGATATTCTTATAGATATGATAATTCTGTAAGGACTCCTAATATCGCGCCCTATCTAAGTACACACACATCCTACGTATCCTACTGTCTCATGGGCAAGATCGCTCGCTGAATTCTTTGAAAAACTACTTTGTAAAATTGGGGACGCGGCGCCAAAAGGGAGGAGTGTGCGAGGCGGCCGAATGAATAATAAATAAAGTTATCGTTTAGTTGATATTTTGAAGAGGGGGCGCAGACGGAAATTCCTGTCTCTTTCTTTCTCTCTCTCCTCTCTTTCGTCGGGAGGGGTGAGAAAGAGATCAAAGCGTATTGGAGATGAAGAGAGAGAGAGAGAGAGAGACACAGAGGTCAGCGGAAGATTCTCTCGCTTGAAGTTCCATTCTCCAATTGCCCGAACGAAATATAGTCGCGAATCGCGCCGCGTATCGGTAGCACAACAACGCAATCAATTAATTGCGACTATTAGCGATGAGCAGGCATCAAGGCGCGGATCGTTTAAGTGCCACGACAGAGTGTGCAATATCACCGAGAGCCGATTGTATATCTCTCAATAATACGAGATTGAAATTTGTGTTTGTCCACGGACGAACAAATAAATTAGATAGAAACAAATCAGATAATCTCTTTTTCACACGCGTCATCTCAAATAAAAATTATTTTTATGAACATTTTCAACTTTAACATATAAACGTACATCTGCGTATTTTCTCTATCTTTATGTTATCAAAAAGTTATAGAATCTCCAAGTTGACACACACACGTGCGCGCGTGGACATGTTACCTACGTACATACTGGCCGCGGTAGCCGAGTGAGTAGCTTCGCTCTCTGGTGGTCTACGACGGCCGGGCGATGGAGCGGCTAATAACGATAACGATGCCAGAAACGATAATGGAGTTGGGGGTTTCCGCGGTTTCCACGGCTCTCCCAGGGCGCTGATTGCTGGAACGCGGCGGCGGTGGTTGGTTTCGCCGTCAGAATGCCGTTTCGCCCGGCAATCGCGCGCCAAATTGCAACTCCCGTGCATCAATTTAAATACACTGCGCACCGTTATCTATCGAATCAATTTGAAATCAATTTTTATTAATTACGGATAATGTCTCCTTTCTCGTTTCTTTTAAATTTTTAATCAATGACGGGTGAAAAAAAACTCGGACAATCTTTTCTACGTACAACCAATTAATATTGTTTCGACAAAGCGTCAAAATAACTTGTCACGTTCTAACTTGTCTCTCTTAGGTCATCAGAATAAATATTAGATACACAATCGTGTTTGGCTCAATAGCTTGTTTTTTCACTTGGATATTTGTTTCAAAGCTAGGGGGGTAACAAGTTAAATGTAAAATTTTGAAAAATCCGAAAAAATTATTAATTACAGAAGAGCGAAAAAAAACGAGAACAGTTGGAGAAGCGCAATCGTTGCTTCGTTCAATTGATGGAAGCTCGAGGAGTTTCGGCATTGATGCACCTCGAGCCGCCGTCGCCTCGGTCATCGTGTATCTGCGTGCGGGCGCAGATGGAGGCGTAACGAGTACACAATGCGATGCAAATTGGTTAGACTCGACTATGCCGCGCCGGGCCAGTCAATCGCCGGTTGCCTCCAGTCGCGGCGCTACCGCGATGGTATTACTAACATCGCTATTCTATTATGACGTTACGGCTACTGCCCGAGCAGTAGCGGCAGCCTATTACGGTGCCGACTCCCTCCAGGCGTTCGATTCGCGATAACTCGTTAACTATAGCGGTCATCGAGAGACTCTCTCCCGGTGAGAGACAATATCGGAACGCCCGCTCGCGGCTGACTTCCCGATTGATTCTCGTTGCACATTCAACTGATTCTCTTCGCCTTAATTTAGTCGAGAATAAAATTCTATTATCGTCAGTAATGGAATAATCCATTACTGTTTAGTATTAATCGAAAATAAATTCTTTTGAAGCGCGACAAAACAAAATGATGAAGACGAGACAATCTCCAACGAGATTTCGACGCTTAAAAATAAAAATTTATTCATACTCTCTCATCTCTCAGAATAATTATAAACTGTTTCTGCGTTTCTTATCGCATATACATCTGAGGTGTTTTATTCATTTATATATTATACTTATATGTAAGTTCTATATATGTATTCAAAAATATAAACTTCCTTATAGTAAACAATATATCGATTGTTGTAACAATGGCACATGAAAAAAAAACTCAATCCTTACATAGTATGTGTAAAAAAAATATATGTGTATATATTATAGACTTTTATATATAGACATATATATATACTTTTTGTATATGTGAATAAAACAAGCTTTGTTTGTAATACCTTAATATAAGTAATAGAGAGAACGCATTTTCTTATCTTGTGTTTATTCCAAACGATGTCGTTTTCTCGACCTGTCGTCTTCATCGAAGTCATCCCAATTAAATCGTTTTTTATTCGCCGGACCCGCAGACATATTACTGCTCGAGTCTCGCAACTGATTAGAGGTAGTTTGCTCCTCCTCATCGGATTCATCCTCGTCCTTTATGTGGACGAGAGAATTCGTAGGCTCGTTGAAATTGGACATTTTTATCGCGGTCATTCCACTAAACAAAACAAAATTATTTAATTTTTATTCTCGATATAATTCTGCAAAAAAAAAACAATAGAACGTACTTTTGTTTGCGGTAAAGCTCGTGGAACCTCTTGTGATTGTTCAAATCAGCAAGTTTCTGCAGAAATTTCTCGTCGTGGCTGATTATAATCAGCTGAAAGTTCTTCTGATGTCTTGATCGCAACTCGACCACTCTGTAACACGTTGTTTTACGTTAAATTAAACACTCGAGGATTTTACTTCAGAGAAATATTTAATTAGAAAAAGAACATACTTAGTCAGCGTATCCGCTAAACTGTTTGCATTTTCTTCGTCCAAGTTTGTCGTCGGTTCGTCCAATGCAAGAATACCGCAATCCTTACAGAACGTTTCCGCCAAAGCTAATCGGATGATTATCGATGCCAATACCTATGCAAATTTGTTGAATTAACACACAATATATTTACAATGATGTAGAACACGAAAAGCGATTACTTTTTGTCCGGCGCTGCAACGTCCTTTCATGTCCATCTTACAGCCGTGCTTGGTCTGGATCAGCTTGTAATTGTAGCTTCTTCTGTTACTGCCGACACCTTCCGTAGGTTCCGTGCAGATTTCTATGCAGCTTGTGTCGGTGCCCTTGTAAACGTGTTTCCACAACTTCTTCATGATTTTGTTGACGGTCGCCATGCGCTCCTCGTGATACTCGATCATCGCGGCATCCAATATCTTGTTGTAAGCCTTCAAATTCTCTATAGCCTCTTCCTGAATCTAAAAGGAAAATACAAATTCTTAATTGAACATATGAAACTACATTTGTTTGACAAATATTATTTGTGTAAATATGTAATCATACGCATTTTACATATAATGATACTTACTGTTAATTCGATGCACTTGTTGGTGTAATTTCGACGAGCCAATCGGTAGTTCTCCTTTCGCAGTTCCTGTGAGGTTTGTTTGATCACTCTTTCTAACTCTTCTTGCTTGCCCAGCGCTACATTTCTCTGAAAGAACGCGATTAAGCCACTTGTTTCTTAATAAATATCAATCGGATTTTGCAACAAATATATAAATAATATTAATTATCACTCACCTGACGAAGCAACGATTGCTTTTCGCTCTCTAACTGTTCCCACTTATTGACCATCTCCTTGTAATTCATGTTGTTCAGTTTTTCACGCAACTGGCTATGTTTCTCTTTTGAAGTATTTACCATTTCCTCAGCTTTGCGCAACGCCATGTTGTCAATTAACTCTCTCTTGCCGATTTCTTGAGAGGTAACCTCCTCTTTCAGTTTATTTATTGTTTGTTCGATGTCACTCTTCTTGTTCATAAGTTCCATTAGCGAATTCTGATAAGTTTTTATCTCGGACTCGTATCTTTCGAGAGTTGCAGTCACGTTGCTGTTTACAAATGAATCAACTTCGCGCATTATTTTCTGCAAGTCGGAAAAGCGTTCGGCATTTTCAGCTATCAATTTTCTGTCGGCTTCTTGCTGTTGCCAATTCTTCGCCTGTGAAAAATAAAGAAACAGTCACAGAATATTCTTTATCTGCACTTTGTAATAATTTATTTTTTGCAAGCTCGTAGGTTGTAAACTAAACCTTGGTCTTTTCCAATCGCTGAGTTCCGGCTTCCAAGTTATTCTCAGCCACTGCCAAATCCTTCCGCAACTTTTCCACTATTTCTCCCACGGAAACTTCGCGCGTGTACAAGTCTTCCTGTTTGTCCTTCAAATGTTTCAATTTCTGCATATCCGATTGGATTTTTAACTGTTCTTCGTGTAACTCGTTGTATTCCTCTCTCGCGTTGTGTAGTTTTTCGTTGTGTTTATTCAATTTGATCTGCAACGCCTCGATGTAATTACGAGTTTCCTTGAGAGACAATTTCAAGGTGTCTCGTTCTTTTTGCGCTTCTTCTATGGTTCTCTTACTTGTAACTCCTATAAAAATACCAAATGATATAAACGTACATTACAAAGGCAAACCAAAGAGATTAATAATGATAAATTACTTTACTTGTTACTTACCGGAATTGATCATCTGAGTTTCCAACTTGCTAACAGTTTTCTTTAATTCTTGAATCTCGTCTACGCATCGATCCCAAAATTTAATATCGCCAATCATGTTTTTATACAGTAACAACTTGTTTTCGGGCTTTGCTTTACTTGCTTCCAAGTTCTTAGTGACTGTCTTCGACTCCATTACGCTCTTCTGTTTTTTCTCTAACTTCTCTCTGATAAAGAAAAAAAAACAAAAATTTCAAATACCAACTACGTTAAAACTGCAAATAGATGTAAATTATAAAGTACAAACAAAAATATAAAATTTAGAAACTTTAAAATATACGCAATAAATAATAATATTCATATACGTTACTCACTCTAATTTTTTCAAGTCAACTTCCTCACACTGAATAACCTTTTCAACGATAGGTTTCAATTGCAACATATTATCATATTTTTCTTGTTCTAACTTCAGCTCTTCCTCACATTTCTTCAGACGATCTGGTTGATTTTTAATTATATCGTTTTCCATTTCTTTTATCAATTCTGTAATTTTTTCTTTTTCTTGAAAGTTTCTGTGACACAAAGGACAACAAGGATCTTGTTGAGATAACTTTTTAATATATTCCTTGTAAGCTGTAGCTTGATACGCATAAATTCCCCTTTTGTCTTGAAGATCTTTTACTATTCTTGACTGCATCAGCAGAGTCTCATCGAAATCCTTGTAATCACATACTGTAGATATCTTTTCCTTGTCATCTGAAAAAGAATAATATATAAGCACATCATGAGAATTTTCTTAACAATAATAAAATCACTTAAAAGAATACAGATTCTTCTTACAATGTAACTCTCTCCTCTTTTTCTCAATGTCTGATTCCATGTGTCGCACTGTTGTCTCGAAAGAAGTAGTTTTACGTTCTTGCGCTTGAATTTCCCGTGTCAAACTATTTACTTCTTGTTCCTAAAAATCGCAACCGACATAAGTCCTTGCATTTGCTTACGTAAAAATAAGACACCAAATTTTAATCGCATACCAATTTTTGATACACGCGGTCCAAACTAATTTTCAATTTTGTTTGTTGCAATTCTTGAATATTCAATAATATCTTGATGCTGTTTCCGTGTTTGTTCTTCAAATTTTCCAATTCTTCTTCTTTGGCCTGCAACGCCGACTTTTTCAATTCGAATTCCGCCGTCAACGAGCTCAATTTATGCAAAGAAGAGATCTCATCGTCGATCGTGCTCAAGCTTATTTCGATCTGATCCCGGGAGTTTATTTTGTTTTCAATGTCAGCTTTAATAGCATTGGCATTTAATGCGTAACTAAGTTGATCAACTTTTTGTTTCGCCACTTGCAACTTCTGTTCAATGGATTTCAATTTATTTCCCGCTGCACCGATCTGTGTAAAAAAAATTGAAATTTGATTAAGTTCAAATTAAAACGTGAAAATTTCTCTTTCATAAAAATCCTTAAAGAGAATGTATTACCTGTGTTATTTGATTTCGAATTGCGACGTTTTCATCTCTTATCTCTGTCACTTCCCTTTCTTTAAGAACTTTTTCCGATTCTATCTTCGAATAGCTGCTACGTAGATCGTCAACTTCCTTCTGCAATTCTCTTTCATCTTTTTGCATGGCCATTCTCTTTTCTTCCACCTCTTTCACTAATTCTTGCATCTTTTGTCCCAATCTTTTTGAAAGAGCTTTCACTTCTGAGCGTACATATACAGAAAAGTTTTACATTAATTGGCACTTAAAGCCTTAGCAATTCTTTGATAGAATGAAAAGCTATGAAGTGTAGTATCTTTAACACGTACGTATATCAGAAACATCTTCCTCTATTGTATCGAAGTCCCACGCTTGCAGTGCTTCATTTAATAATTTATTACGAAGGGCTATTCTTTTCTCGTGATCTCTCACTTGCTGTTTCAACGTTCCTACCGTTTCTCTTCGCGTCGCTAAGATATTCGAGATCCTAGCTTCTTTTTCAGAGATATCCTTGATCTCAGATTCATTCTAAAAAAACAAATACGTAACACACGCGCTAATATTTATGGTAAAATTGGTTAAAAAAACCACATTTGCTCATACCTCTGTTATTTCATTGTTCTTTCCTCGCAATGTAAGATCATACGATTCTATGCATGCATTTAATTCCTCTGTTGAACCTTCAAATACATTCTTTATGGTTTCCTTCAGTTTTACATAGCGTTCCTTTTGCAGATTGTATTCGAGTTTCCTTTTCTCTGAAAAAATAACATTGTTTTTCTTTTATAGTACTATTCTATTTCCAATGTCACTTTTTATTTATTTAGAACATGTTCTTATATAGAGTCTATAACTTACCTTCTTCAGCTTGAATGTTTTTGTATTGTGTGATCAACTTGTGGGTCTCTTCAATTTTCTGTTTCATAGGCTCAAGCTCCTTATTGATATCGTTTATGTTCTCCTTTGTGGCAACTAATCTCTTCTCATGATCTCCGAGCATTTGCTCTTTAGTTTCTACTTCAGACACAAGCACCTTCTGAGTTTCTTTCTGCGCATTCAGAGTTTTAATTTCAATTTGCAATTCTTTGTAAAGCTTCATGATGCACTCCAAAGCTTTATTGAATTTACTGCTGTCAAATATCTCATCAAATCTCTCTTTTAACAATTTCCCTTGATCAAACGGCCAATTAAGTTCATCCTGATGGCAGAATATGACATAATTCAAAATTGCCTTTGAAACACCTAATGCTACACTCAGCTCAGCATCAACATCAGCACACCGATTAGTTATTGATGCTTTCTAGAGAATAAGCCACACATTAGAAACGATATATAGAAGTATACTTTACAAAAAAAAAAAACATAACTAACAATACTCACTTCCTTTTTATCCTTGCTTACTCTGGTCACTGTACTGTCAAGAGTTTTAAATTTCTTCAATTTTTTTAATGACTCTATTGTTCTAGACACTGTGTAAGAATTTCCCTGTGAATCAATTATTTCAGCTTTGACAACACCTCTTACCTGTAATGACAAAAGCATAAAAAATTTTAAAGCAGTAATTTTTATTTGTTTCAAATATAAGATAAGATAGCAAAATGTTTCAAAGAGTAGACATTTATCATCAAAATAAATATTGGATATATAAATATTAATCATATTAATTCTCAATGTTTTGAACAATTTTTAAAATATATTTATTAGTTTTTAATTTTGTACACATCTGGTTATTAAAACATTTACCTTCCAAAAAATACATACAAATCAGTAGAAAGATTAGCAGAGACTTATGTACACCATAAAAATTAATATAAATCATAGCACTATCATACCGAACCAGTTGTTGCCAGTATAGGATCATGTATGAAGGATTTTCCTTTGTCAGAGCCGGGTGGAAATTCGCCGGTCGTGGCGTACTTCAACGCTTCGATGATCGTTGTTTTCCCCGTGCCGTTCGGTCCTAGAATAAGTGTCAACGGACAGGAGAAACGGATCAACGCCGGCTCCTCGTTGTCATCGCCGAAGTTCCGAATACCCCGAAGCGACAACCGTCGTATTTTCGACATCTTGTTTTACCTAAATTAAGAGAACAAAAAGAGAGACACTTTGACAATTGCTAGTCAATCAAACGCATTGCACGCAATACTGCGTAAATC
This sequence comes from Pseudomyrmex cubaensis, assembly GCA_014825685.1. Lineage (NCBI taxonomy): Eukaryota > Metazoa > Arthropoda > Insecta > Hymenoptera > Formicidae > Pseudomyrmex > Pseudomyrmex cubaensis. Next base: position 53,538 of record QVOA01015150.1, read on the forward strand.
AGACGCAGTTTGTCGTACTATTAGTGTTATACGATCAAACAGCTTTTATCAGTTCGATTCCTTGGTGTCCTTGTTTAGAAGTAAACAAAAAATGATAAAGATTCGAGGAATGTGTTTTTTGCATGCAAAGTACGTACGCAAATAGGCAAATGCACCGAACAGTTTTGCTACCAGAGCAAGCTTTTGTAGAAATTTGAAGGTACTCAAGACTGTCACCGTCAAAGCGCGCGAACTGTTTGACATACACTATGGAGAGAAGAATGAGAGTGGCCACTAGCAGTCTCTTCTCTCCGATATCGCCTCGCGCTTGTTGTCTGCGATTGGCTTATTCTTGTAGGTCTACAGCGGATGTAAAAGTGTACGCCAATCACAGTTAAGCGCAATGCAATTGCGAACGAATGAAATTAGCGCTTAAATAAGGCCGCGTTCATCGGAACAACTGCTGAATATGCAAGAAACTGGACTATGAACACCGGCCTAAGTGTGTGGTTCAAGTTACGTTGCAAATGCTCAGAGCGTCATCGTATCCTCGTTTACATTCACGAAAGCAATAAAGATAGAATTACCTTGTGATCGATTAACACCAACAACACCAGTCATTAAAATTTGATAAACCGTAAAGGTTAGGTTCAAAACACGGTTTTATCTGATTTCTTCGCTCTGCTTTTCTCACATGTCTTTCCCGGAGCAATTTTAAGGAGATGACTGACAAATACGAGCTGTTACAAGCGTCCCGGTTTGATGACTGCTCAAAAATCGTTCATGAGAGAGCTGACACAGCTTCGTAATGTTGAACCCATAATGCTGCTGCATCATAATCAATGACGTGGATGTAGGTTAAGTTTTTCTATTGAATCGTCGAGCAGTGTGGCGGGTGTAATTTTCGCGCAAAATACATTTCACAAGCACAATGTTCGAAATCACGGATACACAGAGTAAGTACAAGAGTCCCGGACCGATTCGATTAATTTTTACATCAACGAGGCGATTACTTCGAGATAATAAAAGACCGTTGACGTAATCACGAGGAATCTTTTTTTTTTTTTTTTTTTCAGAAATTGGTGTGGGATTGGCGGGATTTGGAATCTCCTTCCTGTTCCTTGGTGTACTGCTACTTTTCGATAAGGGTTTACTCGCTATCGGAAATGTAAGATCACGTGTCTCTTTTTTCTTTACTCGAGAATCTCATTCAACTGTTTTTGCACAGCTCCTGTTTATATCGGGACTCGCGTGTGTGATCGGGCCATGGAGGACTTTAAATTTCTTCTTTCAAAGGCATAAGATGAAAGCCAGCGTTTCGTTCTTAGGAGGTGTTCTTGTAGTGCTCATGGGCTGGCCCATTGTGGGAATGATTTTAGAAACCTATGGCTTTGTATTGCTGTTCAGGTGAGTAGGATGGACTTTGGTGAAATTTTTCGCGGAGAATTTACTTCTGAATTATTAATTTATCATGATGTTTTTTTTATTGCAGTGGTTTTCTACCAGTAGCAATTAATTTTCTACGAAGAGTACCGATATTAGGTACTGTATTGAATATGCCTGGCATCAGTCGAATTTTGGACATGATAGCAGGTGATTCTAATAGAACAACTGTATGATAGCTGTAAAATGTTAAAAAGAGTATCCACACCTCTGAACACCTCATCTTGGAAATCTCTGCTTGTGTATAAAGCAGTCACATGTATCATGTTCTGCATTGTTTTCATCATTCCTGATTTAGAATGTCAATAGAGATAAACAATTTTGTATAAAAACAAAACTAATTTACAATTCTATAAATGTCAAATGTAAGGAGAGCATAAGTAAGCCTAATACGCAATTAATTAAAAGATTTTTCAATGTGTAAGTGTGAACTTATATGTACATGTATATATTATATGAATGTGTGAAGGATTGTGTTTATACATATAAAAGCATTTCACAAACGTATGTAAAAACAATGTTTCTTATTTTAGAATCAGTTTTTTTTTCTTATATTCGGACCAAACAGATAAAATGACCAGAGAAATGTACCTTTTACTTAATCAGATAAGCGTTTTGAAATAATAAATAGATGTTTGATGTACATCTGCCCGAGACTCAAAATTTTGACATAAGTTCTCCACAACCGTTTCAATTTTTCAGAACAAGTTCTTTGATATAAAGATTCTCATTATTGGGGAAAGGAGGAACAGAAGTTTCCGAATGTATGAAATTTTATATTATTTTTATTGAGTTGCTTTCCCTGCATGCACCCTAACATGAACAGATTAGATGCATACACTCTGAGTAACACTTTTCATCTTATTTCATGTGGTTTGAAGTGCGAAATTAAATTAAATTATAGTCCATCGGAGAAGTTCAATGGACCGGCTGAACCGTTAATTAATTATGATACCTTATTAATTATACGAATCATGAATTATATCTACAACGGGCCGAAAATAAGGGCGGGGGGCGGCCCAGGCTACGCGCCCCGCCATCGTCGTGATAATATTTCGTCGCGCGTCCCCTTCTTGATGTGTTCGCGTGCGCCGACTTGATTCTCTCTAGGCAAAAATTACTTTCGGTACTCCGAATAATTCGACTGGTCTACTTACAACACGTGACATGTATGTGAAACATTTTTCCAGATAACAGGTGTTCGCGGTACATTACACATTCGTCTCTTTGTCACATAATTCTCTTAGTGGAATACGAAAATACGTAATGTCAGCTGAATACTGAATCCGGCAATAAGTTAAGCAGATTTTCTTCTATATGTTCTTTGTTTTTTTTTACGTTTATAACTTTTTTTTTTTGCCGAGTTTCATGCACTTAGCGAGCTGCTACATCCCCTTGAATTACTCGTTTCTTTAACCGACAGGAAAAATCTTCTGTCTGTCGATCCGTGGGAATCGCTATCAAACCGGATTGGTGTGAATAATAATGATGGTATTCTTGATGGTGAGATGTAATGAGACGAGAATTTAGTATCTTAAAGAAGATTTTTGATCTCATCGTACAGAACCAGTACGAGCGCACCACCAGTACCACGGAGAACGTTGGAGAACGCGCCTTTGAAAAAGGCATTGCCACCTTCCGTCTTGTAAATAGTGGCCCAACAGTGAAGAGTGTTTTTGTATAGGATGTCGGTCTTGGCTCGGCCAGACTGCATCATCATTCGTCTTCGTACCGTGTCGAAGGGATAGGACACGATGCCCGCGACGGTGGTTACGGCCTGTAAACAAATTAAAAGACGAGTGTGACGAACAAAAACAAATCCCGCGCATATTTATATGTATCGGACAGAAATCTCTTTCTCACCTGAGCAATACCCCATGAGACAAGGAACGGAGTCTTCTTGGGGTCTGGCAGCATTCCACGGGCAGTGTCATAGAAGCCAAAATAGGACGCACGGTAAATAATAATACCCTGTACCGATACACCGAAGCCACGGTACAGACCGACGAGACCGTCGGACTTGAAAATTTTAGCGATACAATTTCCTAAGCCGGTGAACTCACGCTCACCACCCGCTTTGCCAACGTCGGCAGCCAACCTGGAGAAAAATAATAAGAAAAAAATGTTACAATGCGGCAGACACTACTTCCTTTTTCATTTTTTTTTTTTTTTTAAAGTATTGATGAAACAAAAATACAAAGTGTAAAATTTGTAAATTACTAAGGGCCACAGTTCCCCCATCTGTGATTAACTTAATTGGTCGATTATTTCGTTGGAATTTATTATTTGTGTCATCGATTAGCCGAATTGACCAATCACACAGGCTGATGCTTAATCAGCTTAATTAACTTAATCGGATATAATGAAACTGGGACCCTCATTAGCTTATGCTTATGAGTTGCAACGTTTACATTGTAACGTGACAAATGATCGAATACTTTACCTAGTTCTGGCAAAGTCAAGAGGGTATACAAAACAAAGCGATGTGGCTCCAGCTGCACCGCCAGACGCGAGATTTCCCAGGAAGTAACGGAAAAATTGTGTGTTTTTGTCGACGCCGCCAAGGAAAACTTGCTTGTACTTGTCTTTGAACGCAAAGTTCAAAGCTTGCGTTGGGAAATATCTAATAACGTTTGCAAAGTTACCACGCCAGTAACTGAGAAAACCTTGTTCCTTTGGGATCCGTACGAAGCAGTCAATCATACCTGAAAAGTCACATGTGAGATAAAACATGCGTTTGTAACAAAACATATATTTCTATCTTGGTATTTCAGATTTTTATTTTGCCAAACAATATAATAGTTCCAATATTACATAAATATATCAAAAGAAAAGATCTCGAGATCGCATCGGTGAAGTGTACAATCGATTCGAACGGTCGCACGAGCGATCTTTCGCGAGAAATTCGATTGAACAAGTGACGCGAGGCGTTCTGGAACTTGTCGCGGAATTTGATTGAATCAATCAGCGAGCGAGGTGTTCTGGAAAATTTTGTATCAAGATCTCGGTCGAAAGTTGGAATCTTCGCACGTGAACGTTTCTCCCCAAGTGTCAGTTAACGGATCTGACGCGACCGGATTTCTTTCGCTCGGACGTACATGAATCAGCGTGATTAATGGACGTCCTGAAATCGCGACGCGTGGAAGTAGGCAGGAGAGGAGGAATTCAGTCTCGTGGCCGACGAAAGAGCGGCCATGTTGGAACCGCATCGTCATCGATCGGGGTTACGGTCTCGAGCAAGAGAGAGCGAGAAGCCACGCGCTGCCATCTGGCCTAGGACGATGCATTTTATTGAAATATCGATCGTTTGCGAAAGAGGACCGGGTGAAGAGGGACTTTTTCGTCCACATGCACCTCGTCCCTCTCCCAACGTTATGTAAGTCGCCGAAACTCGGCGACCCGACCTTCGTTACATAAATGCGCGAAATTCTCTCGCGCGCGGGGCATGCGACGAGGCATCTCGCGTGCTCTATCGTTCTAACGGCATTACATAACGGGCTGTGTCTCTCTAATGCCTTTCCTTGTCACCCGTAACTTCGCAGGAACGAAAAAACAACTCACGGGATCGCCAGTCACATGATCCACCGGGAAAAAATCTTCATGCGCGGCGTGTCCGCACTCGATACTCGCGCGTATACACGCTCGTTCTCTCTCGAGAAAAGAAAAAATCTTCACGCGGCGTGGCCTACTCGTCGCCTCGCAGTATCGGGCGACCTTTGGCGATAGCGCGCGCGTGACGCGTACCCGGTATTTTCCCGTTCTCGAACAAAAGGGAAACTGGGAACAAAGAGGAAAAGATGAAAGAGCTGAAAACGCCGCACACTACTTACCCTTATAACGCTGATCTTCGGCGATCTGCTTCGAGATGTGTTGCACCTGCAGCAACAATTTGACTCGCTCGATGGGCGCGACGGCGGTCTTGGATATCGCCGCGGCCACGCCGCCGGCCACAAAATCCTTGGCAAACGCCACGGGATCCGCGAGTCCAGACATTGTCGGGATAGGTGATGGTGAAGTGCGTATGTGAGTGTGAGAGAGAGAGAGACGAACACACAGGATTCCCTGGCGGTTCCAAAGTGAGTCGGGCGCGCGCCGGATGAGGAGTGAACGAGGCAGAGTTCGCTCGTAGACGGCGAAGCGGACCTCCGTCCGCTAAGAATAGCCGCGCAGGTCACGTGTGTCGCTCTGCGCAGCTACGAGAAACCAACACGGTGGTCTTTTCCTCGTCGTCGTCGCGCGCCGCGTCTCGGAAAGACCGTGACCATCCGGAGACACCGTGACACTCGCTCTTTTGTCCGAATTCACGACCTTTTCCCCGATCGCGGTCAAATCCTTCTGGCGACGCGCACCACGTCGCCCGTCGCTTTCACGGCCAAGCCGATCTTTCCGCGCGCGTTTGAACGTCGCCGCGCTTCTTACGCCGTCGCTTACGTCGCGTCCGGCCGCGATTCAGCCTATCCGCAGCGGCGTCACAAATGTCGGAAACAGTCGGATTTATTACGAAGAATTACGAAGCGCGATGGCGGGAAAGCCATCGTTCCTCCTCTCTTATTTGCTTCGCAGATCGAAGGCTACGAGAAAAGAGCAATGGTGAGAACATCCTCATTTAGCGCATTTCCCGTTTGTTCCCTGAATGTCTACGACACGATGTTTCGACGAGCAAACATTTTATTCCCTCTCTGTACAGGTAGGTGTGCAAATTTCAACATTCTTCATCGCCAATTTTTGTTATTTAATTTATCTAAATTTCTAATGGCGGCCAATCATGTGATTAGACACACAGATGATCCCCTGAAAGCGTTTCTCTTCGAGGGAATCCTTACACGGTTCAAGTGTCAGTCAGCAGATACCTCAGGCGGGCCGCGCGCGTCAAGAACGGGACGCGCGCAAGGTCACACACTCTCTTCCCGAAGGAGAAGGGGGTCATCGGGGCGCGTGACTTGCGTAACCCTGGCTCGCGGCCATCGCGTTGCGGGGAGACGCGCCAGAGTTCAATGGAGTAACGTCAAAAGCGATGTATTTATACATCCGTGTCAGCGCGGCCACGCGTTACAACGAGCGCGCGCAAACCTTGCTCGCGGAATATAGACGCGATGCTAAAATCAGCTGTCCCTCGCCGTATACACACGCGACGCGCAAAGCGCACAGGTGTGTATGCCATAGACCACACGCAACGCGCGTGTCCGATACTCGAGCGCGTTTCACGCGCTGATGCACGTGTATGCGTGTGCGACAAACGTCACACACCGCTGACCCGAGTATCTTCGTGTCGGCGAACGTGTATGTGCCTCGCCGACCTTTCGATCGAAGCTTGGATCAGATCCGAACGCCTCGATTACGATTCGAACTATACTTGACATTGTCCTTGAGCGGCGAGCAAATGCGGAACGAACTTAGCGAGGACGACAATTCTTGGATGTTAAAACCATCGAGGGGAAGAAAGAGAACTTTGATGCGAGAGAAAACGCTCACAGTTTTGCGTTCAATTTATTATGAGTAGACTTGCAATAGATTGAGGCTTGACGAAAGTGTCGCAGGTCAGTATTTATTGTTGTTCGCTTGTTATTTAATTTTTAAATCTCTTGGCATCAAGTAACGAATAGTTTACACCGTGACGTATTTGAAATTTTAATTTAGATTTCATTCAAAATTACATATCGAATATCTCGTTATCTATAAATAACTTCACTTTACTGTTTATCTCTATTCTTCATTGAAGTCTTATTTGCAGCTCTCTGCATATCTGACAGCCCATTGTTAGATTTATATCGGGCCTTTTCTTTATCTTTTGGGAGAGCAGCTTTGCTGCGGTGTTGTAGAACACAAGTCTGCATCACATCTTGGAACAACGTGGAATGAGAAAATTCATACATACAGTAAAAGATACATGATTTAAGAGCCAGATTTTTATCAAAAGATTTTCTGGAAGATCGTTACAATAAGGAAAAAACGCGTATCGTCTTGTTATCTAAAAAAAGGTAACAGAAAATACTTTTGCGTTTGTGGCGACAGATATCTGAGCTGATAAGACAAAGACGAGGAAGTTGACACGATAAGAAAAAGCCGATAATGTTTAAATTATTTATGTGGAAACGCGTGGTTTGTCTGAGAATGCAACGCGGGCGTTATCGTTATCACTTCGCTTACAAAGAGATAGAACGCGGGCTTCTCAAATGTCGCGTATTGGATTAAGTGGCGACCTTGGTGCGTAGACCGCTGCGTAACCATCCGTGTGCAAGCGATTTCCCGACGAATGGTCAATGCACTTGAGAAACGTTCTCAGTTTTATTATCACTGCGAATTCTTGAGATCGCGCCCGATTGCAAAAACGCTTGAAAAGTCACGTGACTCTCTAAAAAATACGGAAAACTTGCCTCCCTGACGAAAATAAGAAGCTTTATAGAGCGTTGATAACCGTTTGATAAGAATTTTCTGAGAGTTTATACGCTTTCAAACTTTGTAAGAATGCTTATACAACGTTAAGGTTTGAAC
>QVOA01015151.1:0-98656 GCA_014825685.1 Pseudomyrmex cubaensis
AAAATATAATAAGATATAATAAGATATATGTATAAGAATAAGATATTTGTAATATAATAAAACATATGTAGAATACTTAGATATATCTAATTGTGCGTTTAAGTTCATGTACAATACCTATATACCTTGAATCAGTACTACTTACAATCCGGGCACGCTAAGTTTTTGTACTTTACTTTTGTTTTAAACCCGTTTTATGGGATCTACAGTCTTGAGTCCAGTATTTGGCTAAATGCGGTAATTTGTCTGTGGTTTTTATTTATACAGAAAAAAGATTTATGTAATAGATAGTTTGTATGTTTGGATAGTTTTTATGTACTTGGCGTGTGATTTTTTCTTTTCTAAAGACTTTTTTAAGAGTTAATTTATTTTAACAACTTTGACACTGTAAATTTTTTCAAGATTAATGTTATAAAACAATCTTTGCGTGACTGATTTGTGAATACATTCTATGTCGCCCTATTAATTTTTTAAAAGTCGTGGTTTATGTCCAACGCCACGTTTTGTATTATCAAAAGTTATCGAGAAGGAAAATCAGAAATATGATCGAAATGTTTTGCAAATACACTGATTCAGAAATCTAAGTCAATTGTATTTTGCGTACTTCCGTTAAATTTGAAAAAACCGGCTTTTCACACATTTTTTCGAATACCGATTGATTATCCAAAGAATCTGTGAGTCATTCTCAATTTTATAGATTCGATAATTCTGACACACACACACTCACACACATGTGTGTGTGCTTTTATACTTTTTATTCTTCTCTCGCTCTTTTTCTGTACCCCCTAAGATTTCCGCGGGTTTATTTAGAAGAAAAAACCAAGGAAATTAAGTTTAATTGTTCACGACTGCCGTTGCAACTGCAATTTTATAACTTCGCGTGCACTAAGTTAAACGCGGCGCAATTAATTAGATTCCTTCGCGCGACCGCACGATACCGAGGTGCTTGCGTGCCTCGTTTCTCCCGCGAGTTCGTCGTTCTTGCGAGCGGCGGGTAACGCAGACTTTCCGAGGCAACATGAAGCGTGCTTCAGTCAAGTGTTCCCGGGGTTACGAGGAGCAAGGAAGGATTCGGCACGTAAGCGCGCGCGCGCGCGCGCGTCTCGACCGCTTCAGGGAAAGGAGAATCGTCAGCGAACGAGGACTGCCTAACTACTTCTCCTTTCCGCGTCGAGTGGGAGATGTATGTGCGTTTTCTCGAAAATCGCGATATAACGCGAAATATTCACGGGTCGCGGATCAAGCGGCAATTCGCCGTCAACACGATGCGGCGTTGCAACTCGATGCGGCAGCGTCGTCGTGCATTTTGTTTTTCCGCATTGGCAGCGTCCTTCGTACGCGCGCACACACACGCGGTTCTTCTTTGTCGTCGTTGGTCGGACGGAATACGACCGCCGCGAATATTCCGCGGCACTGTGAGGCAGATTCGTTACTCTAGCGACCTCAATAGCGGCACGTATACATATCCTGTCAACGCGCGGCGCAACATCCCGCATTGCTACCGCGTGACGTTCGATGTGTACACGCCTGCCTGCGTCCAGCTCTTGTTAAAAAAAAAAAAGAAAAAAAGAAAAAAAGAAAAAAATGCTATTCACGATATGAGTGCCTCTCTGTGATGAAATATTTCCGCAGACGAGCCACGCGCGCGCGCGTACATTTGATTATTGTCGAGCTCTGCTGCGGTGGTGCTCGTGCGCGGCGCTGTGACGTCTCAAAGTTAATTGGACACGCGTTACTTGAAATATAGAATACTTTTTTGGACCGCAATGCTTGTATACCTTGAGGTATAACTAATGCACTCGTGGTTATTTTCAGTTTCCCCTTCCTTTTTCCTCAGTTATATTTCCTGGGTGATACTTTGATATTGTGTGGATCTAAAGAATGTGCTCAGAGAGCAGAGAAAATACAAAGTTACGTATTAAAAAGAAATTTTCATTGTCAAGAAAGAGACATTCCGCGTTGGTTTTAGTGAAATGAGAAAATGTTTGAAGAAAATCTCTCCCGTTGGATCAGTTTGTCGGTATACACATTTCCGCGTTTGAAATCTTCTCACATTTTACAAGACAACAAATTGAGAAAATAGCGAAAGTAATAAAATAGCGATCGCGGTAAATATTGAGTTCCGCTGGGGACTGATTAAAATCCAGTCTATTTACTTTTCGACTTCAAATATGTAATGCATTAGTAATAAGTAAAATCACTCATTACGTAAGCAAAGATAAAAAATCGCAGGTAAAATAATTTTCTTCGAATAGAATACGCGTAGTGTATATAAAGTTATGTACACGGCGTGTGTCGAGTTGAATGTCGATTGTATCGATTATATGCATAAATGCAAAGCCCACGAAGTCTTCGTAGATCTTTTACACGTAGAACGCTGCTGCAAACATAGACGGGGGCGTTACCACTACTTGCGTCTGACGAAAGACGCTTGTACCACTTGCGGTCTTCGTAATTTCGCCGCTTTTCCTTCGAGTATTAATTTAGAAAGAAATTTTACAAACTTCTTTTTACATAAATTGTTGAATAACCATTGCGTGTCGCTAAATAATAAATTAAACAAATAAATACAGTTGCAACAAACACGGGAGAACAGGTGGATTACTCGGAGAAAAATATTTGCGCCGCGTTTTTTGCCGGAACAATCGCGATGAACGGTTACAGTCGCTCGAACTTTACAAGCCACACCGGTGTAATAAGAAGTCGGGGATAAGGATAAGTTTAAAAACATTTTTCCTCTATATATCGGCACGACGCACACCTGTGCCCGCGCATGCTGCTGTCCGGTATAAAAACACGGTCGGCATGTTATGTCTCTAATTTTTCCCCCGGACATGTGCGACCGACTTCGAAAAACTTAACTTCGAGCAAAAACGTACTCCCAAATTTGCGGAAAAGTCGAAGAATCGTTTGACATTTCATTTGTATTCGAGCGCGATTCATGTAGCGCATTACATGGTGATGGCGCTGTAACTCCGATATAATTCGGTAGTAAGTTGTCGGGCAATTTGTACAATTGGTCAAATAGGGAAAATGGAAATTAGGTCATTTCAGCATGCATTGTGTATGTATTAAATTTTCGGGACTGTTTCGGGAATTACTATCATACATATTCGCATGCACCTGCGCGCTGCGCGACAACGAACGTCAAACTTCGTTCTTGTTACATCAGTTTTTCGCACTGATAATTTTCTAACCTGAAGTCATGCGGAGAGAATGTGTGTCACGAGCGTGTGTTTTTTTCTTTTTGCTCGGTCTTCATCAAGTTTCAAATTTTTTCATTTTTCCCCGTATGCGATATTTAATCTAAAAATTAATTAAAAAATACAAAAAAAAATTTCTCGCTGCCAATCTCGGCGCCAACTTCGCCGGAAGCTCTTCGAAGTTTCAATGTCAAAAATAACTTCCTAATTGAATTTCCGTTAACTCGTGATGGAGATATTAGTTTGAATGAAAAATTATCTCATGAATAATTCAAAATTCAAAACTTCTTGCCGCCCGGGATCCGCTTGTTTTAATGCGCCCACAACCTTTTGTACATTCGCTAGTTTATTCTGTGCCGCGACTATGCGAGAGCGCGGTCGTTTGTTTTTGTTAAGTCGTTTCCTGCAACACTGTGTCTTGCTGACAATAAGACTGGTATAGAATTTTAACAAAAATTGCTTCAGCATATTTAAAAGCTAAAAGGAAACGACTGTGGATAATAAACAATAGCAAGAAGCGATGTAAAAAAATAAATAATAGAAAAAAAACCAACGGTATCTTTTGTCTTGCAGTGACATAATCTCAGTAAGAAATTAAATTTGTGCGATTTAATATTGTCTTGTATATACACGTACATCAATGATTGCTTTCGGTTGACAATAACTGACATCGATTTATTACGGTTTTTCGTATTTGCTATTAATTGCAACGCGATCGTCGTCCGACATTCTATCACGGACGGATCTGACCTGATTTCAAAAAAACGAACGTGATGCGCTTTTCTACTTTTTTTTTTTTTTTTTTTTTTCTTCATCTATATCGTTAATGGTAAATATTCTAGATTGAAGTTACTGTTGGGAGATACGATATATTTAAACCGTGGGAGAGATCGCGGCAACAAAGCCGAGAGACGAATAGAATTTATTCTTTGCTCCAGTTGCAGCCCGGATTTCTCTGACTCGAAGAGTTCCCGCTATATAAGTCAGTTTAATTATATTTCTTTTGCGTGTGCGTGATTGCAAAAGCTACGAAAATAAGATAACATAAAAATACTTAGAAATTTGGAAATTATAGCATTTACTTTCTTCAAAGGAATTACATTCCTAAGTGCAGCCAAAGTGTATTGGAATGCAACTGTGAATTGTGTTCGAGAGATACAATCATTTACATTTATTTTAATTAAAAATTCAACGCACAAGAGAAGACGCAAGCAAATAACTGTTGCTGTAAAAGTTCCAATAGCATTCACTAATTGCACACGAGGCGTCGTGTGCAACAATTAAAACTGCTGCAATTCGCGTAGATACAGAAATCGATGGAATTTGAACTTGCGATTGTTTTATTTCGTTCAGCAAAAGAGAGTAACATCGATAAAAGTAATTAAAAGATACGATTATCTTGACATTTCGATATCTGACTAAAAACAATATCCGATGTGTCAGAAACATGATCGCGTGAGCGTGTTACATCGCCGGATAAGAAACAGTCGCTAGTGCCGATAAGGGATGCGAGCGAAGGATTGCATCCCGTCGGTAAATGCAAACCGACGTCGCGCTGCACCGCAGCTACGCCGAACTAGGAGGCAAGTTCTCCCGAGGGCATCGATTGTTCCCTTCTATGGTAGTTCGCGAGCTACCGCCACCCTCCAGTAGATGGCGCGCTGACGTGCAGAGGTGGTGGTATTATTTTTAGTGAGAGGAGGTGGATGAGGGTGGGCGGAAAGATTGGGTGGCGCGACTGTCGGGAAGGATTTCCTCTGGGATAAAATTGTCTGTTCGGGACGAACACCAATTCTTTGTCGATTCGCAACTTTTTGTTTCTCTGGCAAGTTGTTTCGAACTTTCGCAGTTCTTAAACGTCAAGAGAGAGTTTTCGAGATATCTATAAATACTATAAGTGTATATAAATACTATATGTGTATATATATACACAATATATATTACACATGTATATATATTTATTACGCACATAGTAATCAAAATATATACATAGCGTAACGATATTTTTTAATATTCTATGTAAGTATTACTCTATGTATCATTTTTACTCTATATAATTTTTAAACTTTATATCATTATTTTTCGCGCGTCCGCAAACTGATTTTTTCAAAAATTTCTAAACTTAACATTTCTAATTAAGGAATTTCCAAAGAAAGTGTTGTAATAATTAATGCCTTTGACAAAAGTAAATATAAATGGAGGTATAATATAAATTTAAGAGTGTAAAAATATTTTCTCAAAACTTCTTTTCTAGTAATACTTTTTCAATTTTTAAATTATTTATAACATAGACAGACAGAGAGATAGCTTTTATTTTTTTTTTTTAATATAACATATTAAAACGAAAAGTGTGGAAATGTTGCGCAGTTTTAACGCGAAGTCTCTCTCTCTCTCTCTCTTTTCAATTAATTTGAGAAAATGCTGTTCAATTCAATTAAAGAGAAACACTATTTAAATCAAATGAAAGCATCGCTTTCGCGATGTTGTGCAACGCACGATTCTAAACTACGTCTTGTCAAGCTGGGAGAAGCTAGCCAGCGAAAAATAATTAGAAAAATTACGAGTTTACGTAAGAGGCTGACTTGTTCACGTTCGCGCACATATAAGCATAATTTAAGATCCTTTAGAATGAAGTCTCGTACATCGCAAAAGTCGCTTCCTTCTACATAAAACTCTTCTTCTTCTGTGACGTTAAAGACAGAGTAACCGCGCGCGCGAGCACTTATGAAATTATTACCGTTATTTACGATTCGTTAAAGGCAGTCGTAAATTGTGTCGCAATCATACACGCGAGTTCACCATTAAATGTTACGTTATATTTATGAGTAATAAATCACCTATCATACAAAAGCCAGATGAAATAAATGATCTAGATAAAAACGAAAGAGGAGAAATATCACGATAACAAAAATTTATATAGCGCATGCGCAAAATAAATCTGTTTGTATATCGAAAAACTTATAGAGCACATAAATATAATTAATTATATTTATGTGCATATACACCGGACATTTTTCACTTTGATACGTTCGCGACTGATTTACTCGATAACGATCCGGAATGCAGCATTTGCTGCGGAACAGTCGCCAGTCTCTCTGCCCGCAACTCTCGGCCACCTGACGATATTCGTTATAATCGAGTCGCGCGTCAAAATGCAATTTACATATTCCCGCTGATTACCTCAGGGACAGAATAAAGTTTTTAGCAGATAGTTCCAGCGGGAGTAGAACTATCCATCCGCCAGGAAGGCAATCGTTGCTGCTTGCTACAGCCTTGGCCGCGCGCGCACGGTCTAATTAAATTAACCTTTCGAGGTGCATGCGCGCGTTATTCTGATATGCAATCTACAGGGGCCGCGTTACCGTCACGTTGACTTTGGCTTTTCACGGGTGTACCGTGTATGGAGTTGATAGACGGCTGCATTTGCGACAGTTAATTGCTTGTAACAAACCGCGTAGCGATATGGGACGAAACTGTTAAACGCATCGCGCCCGACCCCGAAAACGCTTTCAGCCGAAATCGGCGACTGTATATACCTACGAAACGTCCAGATATAGTTCACGACTTCCGTTTCTGTGACAGCGCCGTGTTATTGGAATCGAAAACGAATGTTACGGAAAGATAATTAATTTCCGGAGGTTATTCGCTGACGTAACATTTCTTACGAGAATAAAATTGTTCGATATTGCCGGAAGAAAAAAAAAGCAATATAACTATTTCGCGATCAAAGCTCGCGTGAATACGTTTAATATGTGTATGTGTGCGCGTGTGTGTGTTTACGTGTGTAAAAATAAAAAAAATTCATACCTGTATCTACAAAAAAATTGTTTCTCAACGTTTTCGCGTCTTTCACAAACACGCGCAATTTGAAATATGTGAGTTAAATTTACATATTGCGAGAGTTTATTTGTTAATTTTCAAACATGCGCGAGCTCAACATTAATCGACACGTCAAACAAGCGAAAATAATATATTTTATATGCCGGGTCTTTTACAGAGCATTACAAGTAATTACATAATGCATGAGCATCATGAAACTTCAATGTAATGACATCGTTACGTCAGTGTAATTAGCTGCGGATTCCCCCAATTATCGATTTTCGACTTCGCGCTACAACACGCTCGGGCCGAAGAGAAAAGAGGGTCGGCCGGATCAAATTACGAGAAATTGACAGGCAGATGCAGAAATATCGTCGTCATTTTCGGTTCGCACGGCCGTTTGCGAGAACTATGCAAAATGGACTGTGCCGTTCGCTTCCCGTCTGTATTTACAGCTCGTACAGCAACGTCGTTCGGAACGCGAAATACGCGGCGAGTAATATTGTGCGGGGACGTTAAGTGCCCCGCCGGTGCGATCCATCACCGACCCCGTCAACGAATCACACTCTCTAATATGCATCAATTGTTTTTGCAGAAAGCATTTCGTACAAACGTTCCCACGCTTAATATGACAGCCGTGACGGATTAATTTCATTAATTTTATGTTCTTTCCGTGTTCTAACGCGCTCTGATGAAATGTGACTCGCGTAGTTTGTGTTCGACAACGCGACAACGCATCAATAACAAATTTTTATATAATTTTAGCAAAATAAATGTACCCAAAAAAAAACAAACTCGCTGTGCGACGAGAAAAAGTTGTACAAATGTTTAGTGTGTCGGCTAAACTTTTCTCGTCACTTTCGAAACAAAATTACAGAATTATTCCCGCGATAAATAATTGACGAAATATACCGATCGGGGATAGTCTTCGATTTATGGCTTTCAATTTGCGCACTGTTCAATCATCTCGTGAAATGGCGAGTCATACATCTTGGATGTTCATTGGCAAACTGTCAATGGCAGCTGGCTGCGAGCCACTTCAATTGGTTCAGATTAACAAAGCTGAATTAACCCAACATTACCCTTACAATATTATATGTCGTGTTCGATTTACGAATTTGCGATCAGGAAAATCTTCTCCCGTTCGATTCTGTTTCTAAAATCAGAATAAAATTGTATTTTTCCCCTCCCCCTTTCCGATTGATATTTATTCTTTGAAAAAAATTCCTTTCCATTCTTGAACATATTCTGCATATCTTCACGTGATGAAATCTGTCGATCAGAATTTTGCGATAATTTATGTTTACAGTTTATTTTCCGCTCGATAAATCGTCCGTCGAACAAGCTACTTTCCCGCGATGGAAAAACTTCTAAAATACACTCTTCCGTGCAGTTGTGCAGTTTCGTTTTCTTTTTATAAAGCGCTATTTGAGTGCGCCGTTACCGCTTGATAAGAGAGAAGCTGGGAGAGAAATAAAGTAAACTCTTGCGTAATTCGCGCTCACGTACCTAAGTGCAAAACCAAAACTGTCAGACAACAGCTCGGCTAAATTTGTTTTTTTTTCTGTTTTTTTTTATTATGCAAAATAGGATATGCAGAAAAGAGAACGCAAATTTGCGATAACTTTAATTAATTACGTGCTACGAGACAAACATTTAACGGTCGAAGAGAGTCACTCTAATTACACGTTGACCGACGTAAAGAGAAAGAGAAAAACCGTTTAATTTTAAGCGCGACGAGGAAAATTCAGGCGAGAAGTTAATAAAACGGTAACGCCGTATCTCGAACGTCGGTCGTCCGCACCGGAAATCTACGCCGGGTGAGTGTTTGTCACGACCGTTAGATAGTGCCGTTTCTATAATGCAAGCCGAGATCAACTGCAGTCCGGATAACGGACGCCATCCCTGACAAATGTGTCAGCCGTTTGGGTGTACAGGCGTTTCGCTCTGGCACTTCCGCGGCAAATGTGTCGCTTCCTTTAAGATTATGTCTTGAAATTAATCACGTGGCCGCCATTCTCCCCGTGTTCCCGTTTAATCTCCGACACTTCGGGGGAAGGGAGAAAGAGCGGTTCAAGCGACTTTCCGCGTAACCGGGTATCACCCAGTTACACGACAGCACGAAGACGAAGTGCTGGTTGCAATTTCTTGTAACTTGGGCGATGCCGAGTTTGCGGCAGCGCGGGTGTATGGAAACCTCTAACTCGACAAAGTTCTCAGACGCTCTCGTGTCTCTAACGTGTCGTCAGTGTTCGCGTCTCTCCTCTCCTTCGTCGATTGGCGTTTGCGAATTTTCACCCCCACGGTAAGAATGATAAAATTGATAGAGTGATAAAATTGAGAGAGTGATAAAAAGTAGAACACAGTTGAAAAGTTAAATTGACCGTGCGAATATTCACAAAAACGGCTTAATATTATTTTCCTTTGTTGTCAGAAAAATTAAAACTTTATCGTATTAGCGATATTTAATAAACTAAAAGCTATTTAATAAAATAAAGTCTATTTTTTAGTTAACTAAAAATAATAATCAAAATAAAGTAATCAGTAATTCCGCACAAAAAAAAAAAAAAAAAATTTTGCCGGAATAGCGAGAAAATTAGTCCGGCAAAAACAAATCTGCGCTAAGCCTAATGAATTTTTTGCTTTGCCAGTGAAACATTTTGTTGATGAAACAAAAACTTTATTTGGGCTTAGCACAGCTTTTCTTGCTGGCTACTGCAGCAAAACTAGATTTTCCATGTGCTGTGTTCGTCGAAAACAAAGATTTTTTGATATAAACTATGGGGGATTTTTAACAAGAAATACGAGAAACTGTAGTCGGTCGGCTGTTTGCACGTTTAACGCCGTGTTAAACCCACGGTAAATCGTCAGCAGAATTCGATAAGTGAAAAAGTTTTCGTGAGTTATGCGTCCGCGCGAACTCAACTTTCTGGCAAAATCAGATTTATGTTGTTGAAAATATGATTTCGAACTCCCGCGACTATAACGGTCCATTAGGGGGCCCACTGTTAGTCATTAAAGTTCGGAATATAGTCGCTCGAGTTCATATTTGCTAACATCAACTTTTGGGGAACAATTTATACCAATTAGATTGAACGTGGATTCGAATGGATATAAAAAACAGTTAAAATCTTGGTTAAATGCGTATAAATTCGATATTGAGTACACCGATGCATATGTGTGTGCGCGCTGGGTTTCAGAAAGTATTTTGGATTGAAAAAAATTATATCGGCTGTGGTTTAAAACGAGATGGATTTCGCTGTTTGCGAAAAATGAGCAACGTATATATTCGCGATAATGTTTTATCTTCTCTCATTTCTGTGTGTATAAAATCTCGGTGATGTATTCCAGAATTTTTATACTTCAAAGCAAACGCTTTGGTTGCAAAAAGAGAGAAGCGAAAATGATAAATATATTCAAAAACAAAAAAAAACCTCCCCCGTGCAAATGAAATGCGATGAAACTTTCCCCGATAACCGCGTGAAATACTTAATTGGCCATCTCTTTCGAAGATGCTGCGAGCTTCGAAACAGACGTCGGATGAATTCATCTCATATTTGAAATCGTATTGCAACAAACTAGGTCAACCGGAGCGCGTTTAAAGAGGAGCTTCTATAGTGCCCCCTCTCTCTGGTATATAGACGTGATTTCTGCTCGCGTTTTGCGGCACGACCTTCTCCAAACATTCACAAACGCAAGCTAACGACCAGTCACCTTCGGCCATGTGTGTGCACACAAACTTCCTATATTGGGTTTCTTTCTCCTCGGAGAAATTGCTGATGCCACACCGGATTCAATTGTCAGTAGTGGTAGATCGAGTACGGTCGAACTTGGCCAGTAGTAGCGAACCGCGCTTCGACAGACCACAATTGTGCAACACAACAATAATATTACTAATAATCAATAGAGAAAATTACGATATTTTCACGTTACTCAGACTCGAATAAGTAAATATTTAACAATTTCGATGACAATAAATGTATCGCCGTGGTATTTTAATGTCCGTCATATATTAAAAAAAAAAAAAATAAATAAATTTCTTATTTAATCGACATCGAGTTAATATAATTAATATGAAAACG
Organism: Pseudomyrmex cubaensis; assembly: GCA_014825685.1. Lineage (NCBI taxonomy): Eukaryota > Metazoa > Arthropoda > Insecta > Hymenoptera > Formicidae > Pseudomyrmex > Pseudomyrmex cubaensis. The sequence goes on from QVOA01015151.1 coordinate 11,105, forward strand.
TGTGCGGGCGAACAATTGCAATAATAATATTATTTATAATCAAAGAGAATAACATTATTTTACGTTTATAATACAGACTCAAATAAATGAAATTTAATAAATATTCAACGACGATAAGCGTATCATATTTTAATGTTTGTCAGAAAAAAAATCAATTTTCAACCAACACGGAATTTGTAATATTAATATGAAAACGTTGCTGGATTGCGTGCGTTTTGCGTGAATGGCGCGCGAATATTTCATGAAGTAATTAGCACATATTGAACGCGTTAACAATTACGAGTCGCAAATGAATGCATTTTTACGAACTGGCTTAAAAACGGCTAGATAATGCGAGAGAGAGAGAAAGCATCAAGAGATACTTAATGAAGCTCGTTGTATTCGAACGATTTCAATCTCGCGCCGCCGCTCGCTGTGTTTCTCCGCGATTTTTGAGTGATTGCGGTTCGCCCGGGAATGAGTTTCGCGCGGCAAATCGAGTGTGTGTTTACAAAGGCTAACTTTTTTTTTTCCAATTCACTCTCCGATACGAGGAGAGTATGTTTCGTATAATCGCGTCGAGAAATGCCAATCTCTCTTTCTCTCTAGTTTTAAAAATGCGTATCTACGAACGATCTCACTAAGTATTTGGCGCGAATCTTACATAATGCACGCGCGTGGTGCACTTTCGCAACGAGATTACGTTAATCATTAACTACTTTCATTGTACGTATGAAACGAGACTCGTTTGTTCACGGCAAATGTAGCGGCATGCGAACCGTTTCTAGAAACAGCAAAACGAGTTCGAAACTACTACTATTTTTACGAACACACACACACATACACGCGCGCGCGCGCGAGAGAGAGAGAGAGAGAGAGAGAGATGTACAACCGAGCGAAATAAAAATTTCATATCTCGCGGCAACAAAGCAGGACGCAGTAAATTCTTGTACAAGGAATGATTATTAGTCTTTCACTTTTCTAATCACCGCAGTTTCTCTGCGGCATTATTTTCCACGCGGTAAATAAGCTAACGCGAAGCGAATGAAAATACATGAACTCGCTTATTGTTTCCGAAAGATCGCGAAGATTTCTCTCTTAAGTTTTTATTTCTTTTCGTAACAATATAAAAAAATCAACTAACAGAACTTAAAAAATATAACGTTTTATAAAATATAATTTGCAGGTAATCGCGATAATAAATTTGTTATCGAAAAAAAAAGAGTTCAAATATTCCCTGCGCGTTGCACAACAACGTCGCGCGTCAGCAACGATATTGACACAAGTAAAACGTTTTCAGAGAGATGGCTTGATATTATTACGTCTCGACCTCTTCCTCTCTCCCTCTCTCTCTCTCTCTCTCTCGTAACTGTTTTAATCTGCTTTATTTATCCCGCGCGCAGACGCTCACGTATCAAGAAAAAGAGTCGGCGCAATTGCGCAAGTTCTAAAATAAATTCAGATGTACAATATTAATGTCACGCGAAAAAGTTCCTGCCTGGAATTAAATCGGACTTCCAGCTTGTCATTATTTATGAAACTTTAATAGCTCGTATTTTCTTTGTCAAAGGAGAATACTTACAAATTGTGAGAAAAGGAGATTAAATAAAAAACTACAACACAATTCTGTGTGTGTATGAGAGACAACAATATTAACTCTTTGAGAACGTTGGTGTCGAGGGGATATTCTCGACCGTCACGAACGACGCGTCGTCTCGAACACACAGCGAAACTTTGATGTCGGGCAAAATTTTTTTCTATCCCGTTTCCTCAAAGGGTTAAAATTGTGCGGTGAGTATACTTGCGTATTATAAATGGGATGAAAATGTACTTCTATATGATCGAGAACGATGAAAGCACAAGGGTTAATCCGTTAAAAGCACCGATAGCGCATTTACGTTCTTGTAGCGGTGCGGTAAAGGCGCGCGGTCGGCTTCGTGCAAGCAGAAAGCGCGCAGTGTATATGTGTCTGTGTGTGTGTGGGTGTGTATGTTGCCGAAAATTCCGTCAGGCTTTGCGCCAATTCGCCTTTGGTTGCGCGAGCGCGCTCGTGGGATCCCACCACGTCAACCGCGATTTCGAATGGAGTCCGTTAGCTTTCCGTTCGTAGACTTTCGCACAGCGCTGGACACTGCGGAAATCCGCGGTCGGACTCAGTCAAAAACATAATCTGACCGCCGCGATAGTCCGCTGGAATTTAATGGTAGGTAGGTACTTGTTCTCGTAGCCACTTTTGCGCGTCGTCCGTTTAAAGCCGCGGATGCATCACTTTAACCCTTTGCCGGTTCGAGCTTGATTAATCGTTTCGAGACTATTCCGCGGATTCTTGTAATTGTGAAATTTTATTTGTTTTGCAAGTAAACTCGAGGAACGATGCAAATTAACGAGCGAGTAATTTGATTGTTCGTTTGAGGGTGCGATTATTTTCGCAGAATGTGCAATGCCGTTCGACTTTCTTAGTTTCATACGTGCGCTCACAGCGCGCACAAAGAATCCGCGTTTCCTTTAATTAAATTTTCAGGAGAGTTTTATTCTCAACAGAAAGCGCGCGTGCTTCAATGTTCTTGAATAATTCGCGCGGCTCCTGTATACTTCGCACACACGCCATTTAATATGTATATCATTTTAAGAGAACTTTCCATGAGAGTTGCGTATTTTTTTTTCTTTTTTTTTTTTTAATTTTTTTAATATCAACAAAACAAGAAAATAATTCGGTTCGATATACCGTACATTGTATATGCCGTAGCCGACGGGCAAATTGAGTTTTAAAATGTTTCCCGCGAAACATGAAGAAGCTTTAATTTAATAAATGAATGAATGAATAAACGGCCGGGTGTGTGTTCGATGATATTCGAATAACCTTGTGATAACTAGGCAGCACGCTTTGTGCTCTCTTACATATTTGTACGCTACAATAACTCAGGTTTTAACGAACATTTCCATTGCGGGATGAATTTCGCAATTCGTTTGGAATTCCGTGATATTTTCCCGTGAACCCGAGGCGTTTGAAATCAAAATTCAGTACAACGGAGAAGGATCGGAATAATGAATGTTGCTGATGTCAAGAGTGCTCGTCGATTCACGTTGTTCGGCGCGATTCACAACAATAAGTTCATTGTGCGCGAACTCTCTCTCTCTTCTCTCTCTCTGCGCGTTATCCTCTGAAAACACAGCGGCGCACTGCATAAACTCATAAATCGCGAATATTGCATTAGGAAACGTTTCATCGCGCGTCGCTCTGAATTTCTAAGAAATATTGGTTCGGGATCTTCGCCATGCCGCGCGGGAGATAAGAGCAATCAACTTTAATTACCGAAGTCGTTAGAGGATTGTTGATGGGAGGAAAAAGCGCGAGGCGAGAATTTCGGGAGATTGCGTTAATATTTGATAAGGGAAGATAGTCGTCGTGGGAAGGAAACGATTGTTTTGATAAACGATACACTTGCATCTAATAAAATATTGTGCTCTTTCGCATTGATGCGATCGCGGAAAAGTTCTCGAGAATTCAAGCTTTCTATTAATCGAGATTTTTTTTTTACTGAGAAAAACCTTTTTTTTTTGTCAAGATCGTGTCTCGTCGATGCCTCGGGCGCGAGAAAGGTATTCGGGGATCGACAGGCGCGCGGATAGAAATTCATTAAATGAGAAAGAGACGATGGAAAGTTGTCGCTTCGCCGCACCTGGAAAATTGATTTCTCATCTCGTGTCCAAGACTATAACTTCCTAGAGCTTTCGCGCGCGACATTAAGCGCGCGAGGAGAAAAGGCACAGCGAACTCGGATAAACTTAAGGAAGAGTAATTGCTTTCGTTAGACGAATCGGCCGCAAATTGCGTGCTGATGACTGCACTGAATCTAGTCACGACCGCTTCGTATGCAACTGTTCACTGGTGTCCGCTAACAGCAGTTCGAAAACGTCGCAAAGTTTCCTTAAAAATTTATGGCAATTTTCGATTTTTTTTTTTTAGTTTTTTCGCGTCGAACAAATTAAAAAATTAAAAGTAAGAATCGCGCGAAAATCTCGCTCGATCCTCTCGAGATGATAAAGCCGGAGAGATCGAGGAGGCGAAATGCGATTCGAGTCAGATTACGCGATTAAACGTCGGCCAAGTGAATTGATTCGCAAGAAAGTCGAGAACGTCGCGGCTATGCCACCCACTTCAAGTGAAGTTTATAGCGTGGGATTATAAGAACAGTTAAGTCGAGACTTATAAATCGGCTGCTTTAAATCAATTTTATACATTATGCAAGAGTCGGGCGTTTCATTTTAAGCAACTTTTGCAGCAGCGGTATTGTCCTTTCTATTTCGAGCACACACGAGCGGAGAGCAAAGAGCGGGAGAAGAGAACTTTCTAAAAGAGGAGATCCCGCGGAGAACGTCACATTAGCGACAATAAAATGCGACTGCAAACAGAAAATGTAAATAAGAGAAACGAAGCTTTAGTTCTCGGATTTTCGCGTGACAGTGGGCGCGCTCGCCCGCGCGCCGCATACATGTGGATTTGTGCGGAACAAAGTTGCTTCGGGTACACAAGCAAACACTTTGAAAACTTAATAAGCAAAGATATTAAAACCAACATTATATAAGCGTAACGTCGCTTGTTTCAAGTCCCACGAGAAGGAATCCATTAGAGAGGAATGAATAAATTTTTCAAAAATTTTCCGCGAGGTTTTTACACATTCCGCGATTTTCAAACAAAGAAAAGAGATTGATTCGGCTTTATACTTACGCGCGCAAGGAATGAACGACGAGTTTACTTTACTTGGCGAAATGTAACCATTAAGTATTTCTCGCGCTACGCTACGGCGAATAATTAATCTTAATCCAGACGTTTCGCCTATCCGAAGCAGTTCCGGTTCTTGTTCTGCGAATGTTCGCTGCAGGTTTCTCGGGGGCGCATAAACGCGAGAGTGAATGAAGATGCACGTATGCAGATGCACGTGTACGCAGTTCACTTGAGAACGGCGCACGTACACACGTCATGTGCATCTGGCTGCGTAATCTACGTGAGCGAGTCTCTACGTGCGGAAGCGCAAATGTGAGGGAAAACGGTGTTGGTCGGAAATTCTCTGATAAACGAAGGGTCGCCGATTTAACGTGATGGATTTATGGATAGCGAAGAAAGGAACTCGATAAGAGAGAGAAAGAGGGAGAGAGAAGGAAAAAGAGAGAGTGAAAGGGACTAAATCTATTTTCTATCCTATCACGCTCATCCGCGTGACTACAAATCGATGCCTCGTTACTCAGGTAATGCATTTCTGCACTTTCGACCGACCACATTACTTACGTCTGACTACGGGCTTGAAAAGGGAACCATTTCAGAACGAATATCTCCGCTAAGCCGATCATGTTGGAAATCCGTGATGCAGGTCACAATTTATCGCATTATCAAGCCGCCTCAAGTTGAGAGAAAATTTTGCGAATTTATTGACACACGCGCGCGAGCGAAATAAATTGGCATTTAGAAGAGTCTGATGCAATATGCACACTCCCTTTCTCTCTCGAATTATTGCAATTTCACGTGTGCAATGGCGGATTAAATTCGTATATCGTTTATTAGATGGCTCTTTGTTTATGGGGTATATTCATTGGACGTTATATTTATTTTCGCAATGTCAGAGAGAGATAATATAAATCTCGATAAACTGTCGCAAGAAATATTGCAGTTATTTTGTTCATTATTTCATTAATCTCTCGAATCGATACGATTCTACCAAAAATCGCGCTCGTAAAAGTTCTAAAAATAACTTGACAATATAACTGCGGGATATTGTTTCAGACGATAATTGAGCAAATTGTGTACAAATATCATAAGATTATCGTTCCTCCGAGAAAATCCGTTACATTCCTTGACCAAACTGCGACGAGAGCTAAAATTAATTACAACGAAAATTACAATCCGACCGGAAACTGTGAAAATTTAATCGCCGCAGGGCCCGCAGAATTGTATGAATTCCACGTTGCAAACAAATTTTCGTCGACGACGCCGCAGAATGCAGGGGGCGGTTTCGATCTGCTCGCCGCGAAAGCTCCATAACGCGGCCGCGGCCGCCGCTGGTTCATGTAATACGGAAGTGTAACGGCCAAGATACGCGTTCTGGACGTACGAATTCCAGCGAACGTTGCCAATTCCCCCCGTAAGTTCAAAATTATTAGCTAACGCGACCAAGCCGCGAGTTATTTCCCTCGTTCACTTTCGCCCATCGGCGGCTTATCTTTTTTTTTTTTTTTTTTTTTTTTTTTTTTTTTTTTTTTTTTTTTTTTTTTTTTTTTTTTTTTTTCGAACGTGTAACAATTATTAATTGTAACAATTTCGGCGAAGGCAATAAAAAATAATTTTCTCCTATCGTTTTATTAAACGATAGGAGAAAATTATATTTTCGGAAAAACATTTTATATTTGTAATAATTGTCGGCATCTTTTGAAATAAAATTCATGCAAATGGTGAAAAATAAAACGATGGGAAAATCAGAGTGGTTTTTCAAATAAAATATTTTTCAGTCGGTAGTAATGAGAGAAATAACGCACCTATTGCGCAATGCACATTCGCTATGCGTAGTGTTCATTGAAAGAAAAACAATCTGCAGCTCGCTTGGCGCGAACACGTTGCGGATACAAAAGAAGACTTGAATAAGTATATCGTTAAACCAATATAAGAGATTCTACTATTCGGTAACAATGTATTTCTAAGAAGGAATGATTTACTTTCTTTGCAAGATAAATCGATAATATCTACGCGTGCTGCAATCTGCATCTGCGCGCTATCCGTTCTTTCTTTTTTTAAAACGATACTTTTTCTTGCTTTTATTGCCACGGCATATGCGCTCTCTTTCTCTTTCTTTTTGTAGCGCGCTCTTCTACTTCGATGTACCCGGTGGAACCTCTTAACCGGAAATATCGCGGTGATAGTCGAGAATGTATGTATAGAAAATTCGTGTCCCGTGCGGAATTGTTTGTCTCGTAGCAGAGAATCGCGTCACATGTAGCGCAATCAAAGATGCATACAATCGATGTTTTGAAGAACAGTCCAATTCGCATTTCGAAGTCAACTTCTTAAATCATCCACTCGTATCAAAAGAACGAGAATTCTTAAGCAACAGACTTGAAGTAAAACTTTCGATATCAATATATTTGTTGAAAATTTTATTTTTCTCACTCGTACCGAGAGAGAATATATTTTAATCGTCGAGAGATCAATTATTCTTCCTAATCGTATGCGAACGCAATATACTATGCGAAATTGCAATATAGGAAATTATAAATTTCATCTCATTCTACTTTTCGAAGCAATAACGTGTGTCACGTGATTTTCTCGCCAGCCAAGTGACGTTATTATATTTTTAGCTCGTCTACTAAAGTCCGTGTATGACAAAGTTTATAGCGTCTTCAAAGCTCAAAGAGCGATCGTACGCTATCATATACAATTTAATATAAACTTGCGTATTTACAGCTAAGTGTACACTTCGTTCATCAATGAAACGAAGTAACGTCCAGCATTTGCGTTTAACGAAGTCGTGAAAAACTCCGCGATTAAATATATAAAGTAGGATAATGTTTATGGTGCAAGAGGGATATAGAATTGCGTTTTAAATATAAAAACGTTTTAATTTTATATAAAACGTTTGATTTAAAACAGCGTGTGTATTATTATATTTTCTTACATAAAATATTTCGTTTCCGCGAGCAAAATTTTTCCCAGACTTTAAAATGTACTAATGTTCAGATACAATATTGATGTCGACTTTTTTTCGCAAAAAAAAAGTTACAAAATAAACGAACGAGGTCATCTTAGACGTTTGTGCGCTACTAGAGTAAGAAAGATTGTGGAAGGTTTGTTTTTACTCTCGCGTAGAGGAATTCTTTTCATCGTTTTTTTCTCTCTCTCTCTCTTTCTCGTGTCTCGTAAATTTAAAACTAGTAGACAAGACCGGGCAAGATAAAGAGCAAGAAATCAGCGACTACGCAAAACGCCATATCCACCTACCGAGAAAACGGAATAAGAAATAGTGCGCAATAAATCTACCGCGGGTAGTACGTTCGCTCGATGGAACGCTCGGTATCTTCCTCATATCCCGCGGGATTTCACCACCGGATTAACCACTCGGTCTCGAACGGATACCGAATTAAAAGAATAAATGAGACAATAAATTATCTCGCTTCTCTCTTTGATAATGAATCCGTTATCAAAGACTGAAACTTTCGCAATGAAGTATTTGCGCGCGCAGTATCTCAGATGTCGCGCGAATAGAAGACCTAAGTCGTTCAAGACGTCCGTCGTTCGAGAGTCTCGTGTAAGATAATTATACCGCAATAACCGTTTTCCTTTCAAATTGTTTTCAATGACTTCCAACTCTCGGTTACAAATACGACGACGACAACAGTCACGACCTTCGACTCGACTTCGGCTTTTGTTTGGCACGACTTTCCACTGACGACGACCACACCGTGAGGGTAGTCAAATAACGACATTTTCCGTGATTATAAATTTAACAAACTTTATTACACATTCCTCACTGATCTTCGCTTTATACTGAGACACATAAAGTGCTGCTCTTTGATCGGTTTATACCAGCGGACCGACACGAAGACGAATTAATCGGCACGGCTCGAAACGACGCGACTCTTCAGCGTCCGTACAGCTCGCTGCTTCGAACAAGAGTCGTTCGGTGGATTCACGGGCGGAAAATCCACCGTGCCTGAAAACTTCTCGAATGACTACAGAATATTCATCAACGCCATGTGACTTCCGGAGCACCACGTGGTTTTGGCGCTATAAAACGATCCGCAAGCGCGCCGATCGCTACCCCCCAGTGTTCACAGTTTTGGCTTCCTTACAGCATGCTTAAGCGGTGGAGGGGATGCGCACAACAGCAGCGAGTTCTTACTGCAAGAACTCGCTGCTGTTGTGCGCATCCCTTCTAGGCCGAATATGAAAAAATAAATTAGAGATACTCCTAGAGCTCGTCAAGACGAATCGAACCATATGTGGTCATTTACTTAGAAATGTCAATTTTTACATTCTGCACAAAAATGCAAAAATCACGGCTTCTAGGTCGAATATGAAAAAATAAATTAGAGATACTCCTAGAGCTCGTCAAGACGAATCGAACCATATGGTCATTTATTTAGAAATGTAAATTCAATTAAGCAGCGAGTTCTTACTGCAAGAACTCGCTGCTGTTGTGCGCATCCCTTCTACCGCTTAAGCATGTTGTAAGGAAGCCAAAACTGTGAACACTGCGCTACCCTCCGTCATGTGGCGCTGCCGCGCAGCCGATATCTTACACTCGTTTCAAAATATCACCGGTTGAGATTCTCGGAATCTCGAGCTTCCATATTTGAGTCGTGGATTCAACAGTTTCCGGCAATGCAATTCGCCAGATCGCAACTATAAAACCGGAATTAGATTCTAGCAAAAACACTCACCTAAATTCCCTCTCTTTCTCTTTCAAATCGGTTACAGTAAAGAGGAAATCGTTATAGAAACTCACGAGTGTTTTGTCTGTGGGGCAAAACTTTAACCGTTCGCCGTTAGTCGAAGTCGAGTATTGCGGGAGTTTTTCGACGATATATAGACGCGCGACCGAAAATAGCCAGTCGGGAGACGTTGATGGTTGACTTTTCGTTGGGCGGTACCACTGTGATTGTTCTAGCGGCAGGAGTGATAGCGTGCAGGGTCAGCGGCGACGCGGATACGCGACCGCTGTGGACCAGTGAATTTGAGCCTTTATCGGAGAGACGCAGAATCGGTTTACAGCGCGCTAGATTGGATCTTTCACACGACGCGCCGTGTGATTCCACGAAGGGGAAAACGACTTCTAGCGTGTGGAACGTGCCTTCCCGTTCTCATTGTGTGTCAGTCGCGTTTCCGTTATGCTAAGGATTGGTTTCCGTGCCCAGTCGGCGCGGTTTGAATTCGAAATATCGTCTCCCCCCATTGTAAGAGAGAGAGAGAGAGAGAGGGAAGAGAAAGAGACAGAGGGATCAACTGTCGGACTGGAATACAAAATAGACAAGTTATCCTCGCGTATAATATATGCGCGTCAATAAACGAACGGGGGGTGATATCCCCGCGCGCGTTGATATTTCAACGTGTGCGCCTTTTTCGTTCGGCGAAATAAAAGAGATTACAATCAGGGAAATACCGCAATCGTTACGATACGGATCCCGGGTTTTTTTTTCCTCAACGTAAATTTTATTCAAGAGAAATACGAGAACGAATTGAAATATATACAATAACAAAATATTCTAACGACCGCATGTGCTTAAATAATGTTCTGTATAATTAATAAACACGCACGTGAAAAACCATAAAACGGTACATCGTTACGTATTCAACCTGACTCGTTATTATTTCAATTCAAAAAAGGGCAACCAATATTGTGATAATTTTTCGCGAGCGACATATTTCTCTCTCATCTCGCCATGCGTGTCGCGGCAAAAATTTCAAACCAGACCGCTCGTGCTCGTGCATGCGATATTTTTTTTATACGGCCAATAAAAATATTTCAGTTAAAAACGAAAAACAAACAACACTGCAGTGTTGAACATCTCAACAAGTTCGTTGAACACAAAAGTTCACGCGGAAAGTGAAAAGGTCGGGATTTTTGTTTTGGAAGCGCTAAGTGATAGATTAGGTGTAAATAGAGAAAGAAGGGTGTGGGAAAAAAAGAGGGAAGTTTTTCTCGAGACAAACGGCGAGAACGTTTGGAAGTCACGAAGGAAAAGAACGAAGACGAACGACGTTACATATAGCGGGGATCAGTGAAACGGTGTGAAAAATCGAGTGACCTGCGAGGTCGAACGAGAAAAGAAGAACGTGCGGAAAGCGACGTGTATATGACGATATCGACTTCAAAATCTCTGGCACAAATCGCGTCCCGACTGATAAAAACATAGCCGATACTCATCAGCGAATAGAAACGCACACAGATCACAGCTGGACCGTTTTAATTGCCGATTCTTGCGCAAACGGCTGACGTGTCGTTAAAATTACCGGTACGGAGAATTCGTTCTCGCAGTTCTAAATAATCCTCCCATTAACTAGGCCGTGCATGGCCAAGCGCGCGTCGTATTAATAATCGAGTTAACAGTCGAGAAAACAATTACGTAATTACGATGCTAATTCCGCGTTATATGTGTGAATAATGGATCGTCCCGTAATCTGTTATAATTTGTTTTGCAATTCGAACGGAAGAACGCGGAAACCATTCGAAATCGAGGAGCGGCAGCAATTTGTTTCGCTACCCGCCTCGGCTGCGTGTAAGAGCGCGCGCGCGCGTTTTGATAGTGAAGGAAGAAGCACGAGACACGTGCTTCATCATACCTGTCTAAGCATCGCGATATGCGGATGTGCGCGCGTTTTTCCCTCTCTGCTCGTGTATAAAAAACAGAGATTAAAGAGAGGAAAGACAGACGGAATGGCGAATTTTGCGTTTCGAGGAAACTCGCGCTCGGCGCGGCGAGCTAAAATTTATCAGCTTTCCTAGATTGCGCGAGCGAGTGAGAGAAAGAGAGAGAGAGAGAGAGCGCGCAAGTGTGTGTATTTAGAACGAATTTCACCTGAGAAACGACGCGGACGTATACGTATGTAAGAGGCTTTTTCCCCGGCAACGCGTGCGCGCGCGCTCTTTAAAGCTGCCCGAACAGCACTTTTCACTCACTATTTGCATTATTCGCGCGCGTCCGTAGTGTATTGTACTACGCGGATTCTTACGGAGACAGCGGGGAGAGAGAGAGATGGAGAGAGGCGCAATGTCGGAGCGATCACGTAGCCGCGGTTCGTTCATCCGTATTACAATGGAGCGACGCCAGTTGCAGCTATAACATTTGCCTAAAATGCTGAAACGGCTGTACGTGGCAATAATTTCGCGCCAAATGGCTAATTCCGAGGAAATTTAGGACGATCGTTAATCCGATTAAAATTACCTCAAGTTGATTACATACCTCACACGCCGTGTGCTCAGAAAACTGATTAATTCTTTCACGCGTATTGTGAAATATAAGTCGATGTTGTAAGTTCGAATAAATACCAACATTTTTTTTCTCATTTTTATGTTCCTCAAAGATTTATTTGTACATCTAAATCCAACTCGGGAAGGATTTTGGAAAGTTGCCCATTAGTTAAAATTAAACCCAACCGCGCTTTTCCTGTTTTTTTCTTTTTCGTTTTTTTTTACACATTGTGGCAGCGCACGTTACAACTCTGATGAAGTCGAAATTTGTCCATTTAAAACTCTTCTATGTTCGAACGGAAAAAATCAAAATATCAAAAGCTCATATAACGCGTTTTAGTAACTGCCTCGCATATTTCGAGGAAGTTTGCAGATCGCGTTCCTAAAATGCTTTACGCGTTCACGTAAAAAAATTAGACCGAGTTAGCAGATATTCAGTAGCTAGCAGATATTTTACATCAGCGATAAAATTAATTGTTAAAAAAAACCTGGCGATGAATAATATGTTTCTATAGAGCTTTTCTATGCGTCGATAATTTATTCATAATTTATATTGAAAATAATAATATTTAATATTTCCTCGCGATAAGCGCCTGGAATTTTTCTATGTAACACTGTTCGAACATTTATCCTTTCTAAATATAAGAGAATTATTGAACAGAAAATCTAATAAAAAAGAAGTCGACAAAAAAAGTCTAAATATAAGAAAATTATTGAAGAGAAAATCTGATAAAAAAAAAAAAAAGTCTTCAGGTATTAAAATTAATTAACCGGATTACATTCCCTGTTTTACAGCAAATTAATTTAAAACTAATTGATAAATCCGCGATTAATTACTTCGCAAACGGTGAAATTTTGCAAAAAAAGAGAGAGAGAGAGAAGATATCTTGTCTAATTCAATCGATGCGATATGTCAAACTAGTGAAGCAATTACCGGCGATGCCTAATAGACTCATCGGGAGGGCTCATCGTGACGTTGACTAGTGGATGCCACATAGAACCAATCTAAAGTTTCTATATCCTCGAACGCCGCCGCGTATTGTTCGTGCACACGCGTACTCGAGCACTACGTTATCTCCTCTCCAACGTTTCCCCCGCGCACAATCGCTCATTACAGCTGATTCATGTTCCCGCTATTACCGCGAACAATGTTAGATTTACGGGATTAACGAATCGCGCATTCCCACACGACAACCGATCGCGCGCAATTACAAACAAAATATATGTTATACGATGATCATCATTATTTATACTGTCGACGAAAGAACAAGCCGGCAAGAAAGTGTGTGTTGTATAAAACACGCTCTTCCTCCGTGTACCACGATAACGTTTCGCCCGAGTATAAGAACAAATCCATTTTCTTTATGAAAAGTTTACCCGTCTTATCTCTCCACTGAGTAAAGAACATACACGACGACAGTCAACTCGCAAAAGTTACTCGGTATGAAATTGCATGAACCCTTCGAGCGCTTGTACAGCGCATCGACGTTGGTTACTTGCTGATGAGACCGCAAGTTCACGGGAAGCCACAGGGCTTCTTGTGAAAGTTCTAATAATCGCGCATGAGAGGTCTCCCTCCCTCCCTCCCTCTCTCTCTCTCTCTCTTCTTTCGACGCAACTTCGACCGCGCTAGAGGAAGTTCAGATACAAACAGACAAACGCGCGCGCGCGTTGCTGCAGTTTTCTATTATTAAGCGAGCTTTCTTATTAAGGGGCGTGTTTTGACGTTTACTCCAGGTCGAACGCTTCGTCGCGCACTGCGAAAATATCGTTTCTCAACGGTAATAGCGAGTTTGCACCGAACTCCTCTTCCTACTTCAATCAACGGGACTCGCTTTGCTGTGTATTTTGCAAAATCCTTTAAACGAAACGGCGAAATATATAATGCAGAAAACGGGGGGAAACGAAAAAACGCGGATCGATAGCGCGTATAAGCTCTTGAGAAGATTAAAGAGCTCGCCTTCCGCACCTCCAGTCTCTTTTTATTATCGTTACGTCAAGTGTTTTGTCACGCCAAGTTTTGCTGACGAGAGATCTATGATGTAATCTGTAACCCGAAGAAGAAAACACAAAGCCCGTGACATTTAGGTTTGTTATTACATGAGTGATAGTCAAGACGGCGGCGGAGAGGGAAACAAAAAGGAGAGAGAGAGAGAGAGGTACGTCAGCTCATCATAAAGGGAGACAATAGAGATAGAGCGCGTGTACAACAGTAGTCGTTCTCGATGCCTTTAGGATACTAGGAAATGTGTCGTTTTTTTTATTTCGGCTCACGTGCCGCCCCGTAAAATATCGTCGGATACGAGATAGCGCCCGCAGCTGTTTCAGATGAGAAGGATGATGCGCCATTGAGCGCAGGAAGGAACGACACCGGGGCGGTAAAACAGATACGATAATTGCAAATAGTGAAGGATAGGAAAAACAAAAAACGCTAATAGAAATTATCGCAGCTAAAAAAATAGAAATACTAGTCGCGTTATTTTTTTTCTCAGAAAAAACATGCCGGGATTATATTTTGACCTTTTACGACAACTTTTATTTCAAGAAATCTTTCTAAATTCTTCATCTTGCCTCGCAAGTAAATGAAGTAATTTCTATTTCAGTCGCCGTGGTTATTATTAGCGCACGTGTTTCGCTTGACTTGCGTTTTTTGATCCTAAACAATTAAGCTATATATATATATGCTAATACACCTGCATATTCACATCCTCTTTCCGCGTGTAATATCAAGGGCAAAAGATGAGGTGAAACACGGATCCCTTTCGCAGAGAACCGTTTTATCAATATGTTTTCAAGTGTCCACTCGAAACAAAGCCTGTGTGCGAGCTCTCTCTCTCTCTCTCTCTGTCTCTTCCTCTCGGGCGAACAAGCCCAAAGTAATTCTCATTTGTTGCGTGCTGCGGTAACACCGCTATTATGCCGGCAAATAGGGTTATATACATATATATAAGACTTTCATAAACGCACGTGGAGCACACGTGTATGTGTGTATGTAACAGCTCGTCAGCGAAGCACGCGACACTAAAGCTCGGGAAATAAAAATGCAATCTCGTTTGCGCCTAGAACAAGGAAAAACGAAGACCTGGCGCGCGCACGCGGCGCGGCGGATGAAACGGCCAAGATAAGAAGCGAGATATGAGAAGAGAGACCAAGATAAGAGCGAGGAAAGTTTAGCCAGTCGGATTACGTACACCGACATTTTGCAAATGGTATTGCGTTCTTGATTCTCAAGCGTGTTTTTGCGAAAAGCGAAGGAAAATTGTCTATCGAAAATTTATCTAAAAAAAAAAATATAAATAATAATGGTTTTACTGTATCCTGATGAGGTACGAAAATATTTTTCGAGAGGCGGCGACTATACCTAACTACCTATATTTAATAAAGTATTCAATATCCCATAATAATGATATATAACATTTCGGTAATGAATCTGATATTCACGATCTCGTCGCGCGGAATATGTGAAATCGAATATCACCGCGCGACGAAACGGAGGGGAAGAGGGGACGCAAAGAAATAAATATAAAATAAATAACAGCGCGGAAATGAAGAGATCTTGCTGCTAGAAAAAAAAGAAAAAAAATAGGAACAGCGAGCGCGCGCGCTTTTGTGCGCGAAGAGTATTCGAACGGGAAGTATATAAAAGAGTAAGTCATATTATTCCGAAACTCTTTTTAAATCGAGTCCCTTTCACGAGCGGCATCTTGTCGCGAAGAGAGGCGCGCATCAAAAGAAGAGATCAGCGGCGATACACTCTCCTCGGCGTTTACCGCAGCGCAGGAAAGAGAAGCTCTTCTTACCGGCGTGCGCGCGGTGGAATGCATCCTGCACAGAGTGCAAAGTAATAAATAAAGTTGCCTCTATTCTCCCCCCCTGCTCTCTTCTCAATCCAAACATCGCCGAGTAAAGCACCGCATTTCGTACTCTCATTCCTCTCCGGTCTTTATCTCCCGCCGCGACGCCATCTTCCCTATTCGCCGGCGGCCGCCGGAGATATGCGGCTGCGGATTCAAGACGGGGGAAAAGGGAGTTTGGCGAACGTCCAAGCAACTTCGAACGATTGCCTCTCGGATCCCGACGTTGCGCGCTCGCCGCACACACGTTGTTGCAGCAGGCCACCACGTTTCGTCGTCTCTGGAATGTTTAGTCCGCAATCTGTAATCGCGCCATCGAATCTCTGCTCTGCCCATTCAGCGGTAATCGCTAGCTCTCCTCCTCTCCAGTCCGCGCGGTCCTACGATTAATTGCGTTTACATGCACGCGGACAAGATTGACGAGCCCGACGTTGGAGACAGAAGCGATACGAAAGACTGTCGTGCGCCTGATACAAATGCTCACCGCGCCGCGAAGGCTGCGAATTATAGCCACGGGTGGAGTTCAAAGTATCTCCTGACGAGGGTTGCACGGATCCGCCCTTCGTCGTTCTAGAACCCGTTCTACCGGGTGATTCTACATCGTATCGAATATCGATAGGGTAACGCAATCGTCAACCGTTGTGGCCGTTCAGACCTATATAGTCCCCGGCCTAATATATTTCGAGGGTACGATGCCTAAGAGTGTCGGCCGGGCAAAATTGCTTTTAGCTACAACGTCGTTGTTGCCTTAAAACGCGAGTTTTGCCGCCACGTATCTCGAACGTGCTGCTGCTGCTGCTGCTGTTGTTGTTGTTGTTGTGCTTTGAGAACGCTCCGGCTATATTGCAAGCCATCAAGATTTTTCACCCCGATACGCCCACGAAGTGTTTTCGGAACCTTTCGCGCGGAATGCACGCGAGAAGACGCGCTCACGATGCGACATTTATCGCGAATCGAATCTGCGTTCCAGTCTATATAACATCTTTTTTTTTATACAATATAAAATGAATACGTAATTATTGATAAAATGGCAGTGAAATATTTTTCTAGACTTTTGTAACGTATATCTTCGGGAAGTTAAAAAGTATTATGAAACCTAAAACTCTCTTCTATCTGAAAGTTGCAATAGAAAAGCGCCATTACAAAATTTTTCTTGTTAGGATGAGAATATAATTTAATGGAACTTAAAAACACACAAAGAGACAGAGAAAGAGAGAGAGAGGAAGAAAGAGGGAGAAAGAGAGAGTGTAAAAGAGTGGAGGGACGGAGGATTGGATGTGGACGGACTGATGGCGAAGATTGTGATCCCGAGAGCTTTGAAAATTGAACCTTAAGTAGACCGAAGACGAGTCGCGCCACTCGCGATATCTTTAGATGAGATTCTGAGATAGTTTGGAAAAGCGGGGCATCTTTGTCGAGACTGAGCGTCCTCCGAAGAGCATATTAAAACTGCAATATTACAGAGGAAAGAGAGACCCAATTTTTAATTTCGACATTGTTTGCGACTGTATTAAATCGTAACTCGCGAGTTCTCGCTTGTGCGTCAACACATTAGAGAGATTTTAAGTTACAGAAAAAAAATTCGACAAAAAAAATTCGACAAAAAAAAGTCGACCGTGTAATTAGAGAATAAATCGCGATTAGACTGTATCTGGTGGTGAAAAAAAAAACCGAACACACAAAAATCTTGCGCCAACTGTTATGCGGCGAGAGACTTTGTTTCGCGAGATTTGCTCCGCGGAGTTTCCGTCGACATTTGTCGTACGACACGCTGCGCGCAAGATCGCGTGCGGCGCGCGCGAAGTCGTTATTCACACGACGGGGCGCAAGAGGATTTTCATGTTTCACGTGAACGGCAGCCAGAAGTGGTGGTAGACACGTTCATTCCAATTAATGCGGAGCGATAAATCGTACCGGCCGAAGAGCGACGACACTTGTGGGCATCCGACACGTCTGCGCGATCGAGAGAGAGAAATCGTTCCGGATGACGATCCTCTTGTACGAGCAGAAGAAGCGCGGCCCGGTAGGTCGTCAATCAGACGAACGTAGGAGATGTGCGAAACTGCAAAGTGATTCGCGCCGGGACCATTTATCGTGAAACCGTCCGATCGTCGCGGACGAGAAAAGAACCTTTCCGTGCATTGTCGTCGGGAAAGCAACAAAGTGAGATTTCACACGAGAACGCAAAAAAAAAAGAAAAAAAGAACGCTTTGTTTCAAATAAAATGTGTATCGCGACGAGCCGCAATACACAAAATACCGCGAGACGCAGAGACTTTCAAAAAGTCGTCTGTTATTCCCAGAAGAATTCCCAGAAAGGAACAACGTCATTTATGAACGGGCGCGTCATATTTTTCGATGCACTCGAAAATGCTCTTCAAAGCAGAAAATTTACGGAAGTCGCTGAGATTGCGAAAAGGGTCAAGAAGCGGTCTGCTGGAGGCGAAATTTATTGCTCCCGACTGCATACCCTCTCTTATTTCGCGGTAACAAAAAGCCACGGTGGTCGAATGCCGGACCCTTGTATAAAGCACTGACGCAAACACAAAATCGCAAAGAAACAAACTAACGCAAATAATTTAAAAAAAAAAAAAAAAAAAAGCGTTGTCGTTATATGAAAGTAATATTCCGTATAGAGAGAGAAATAGGCCCCCCCCCCTTCCACGTTCTTTCTTGAAAAGATCCTCTTTTCTATTGTCAATGCGCGACACAAATCGGGGTATCATCTTTTCTTAACAGCAACGTATTATTATTTTCCGGCTGCATTGAAGCACACGGACGGCATTATAATATTTCACCATCGATCCTCTTGTTCGTCTTTTGCTTACTTGTGAGAGAGAAATCAGAACTCACGCGCATTCGCGCGGATTAAGAAATCTAATTCGAGAATATCTCATTGTCGTCGCGCGCATATCGACACTGCTGTTTAACAATGTGAACAGCATTAAGAACTAAATGAATTTTCTACCACTTTTATCTAAGTTGATTCGCCGGTTGAATTTATGATCTTAATTGACCCCGCTAGACAGAGGAAAGTAAGGTAATCTGAGAACTTGATTAAAGTTGAACATTGTTCCGGGAAGGGAGGGGGAGGAGGAAGCCTCGGAAAGCTTCGGCGGACTTTGAGACTTAAACGACAGCGAGTGAGAAAGTTCCGTAAACACGAAAAATGGAAACGAGAGCGTGGCTTGCGCGTTGAAAATCTAAAACAAACTATAAAGTAGACCGGGATTGTATGCAACGGTCTTATTGTCAACCTACGCGTCGAGATTGTTCGTCGGCAATGAAAAGATACGGCTCTGTCGCGCGATTATACGCCGCTAACGATAATTCAACGAGACTATCACACGGCTTTAATGAGAAGAATCTTGCGTTTACGCGCGCCCGTTTTCACAAATAAGTACGCGCAATACTTATTTCGCGTTTTATTTCAAATCGATGTTCGATGGAAAATGTCGTTATTAAAATATGTCCCTCGATTTCACTCGCTCGCAAAATATTTCAATTTTCATACGTCTTGTCGAAAAATGCTAAATACATATAGAACATCTGTTTTCGAATTGCTATTTCGAACATGTCAGCCTTCATTAATTTGCGCATTAACATCGAATGTAATTACCCGATACGAAATGTGTGCCAAGTATATATATATATATATATACATGTGTGTTAAACACATTCATATATTACAGGTTCGTAAAATACACCTCTCTGATCGATTGTGTGTAATCGCGCCACCATTGTTACGAAATATACACATCGAAAAATCTCTAATATATCATATTTGATTAGTGTATAGCGCATAAAAAGCGGGGAATGAGCCATATTTATCCGTTTCTGATAATTAATTCGCACAATCGAAGAAAAAAAGACCGGGATAGGAGGGGAAGGGGGGGAATGAATGTTTCATTTATAGCTTCGATAATTAATCGTTCGTCGAAATCTGTCAATATGCCGAACAGTGGAAATCCCGCGCGAATCGTGTAAGAGATAGAGAGAGAGAGAGAAAAAAAACGAGCGCACACGGAAAGAGATTTTAATGAATCTTTGAGGAGAAATCAAACGTGTCAAGTGAGCTTGGTCATTAGTGCGCCGCGATACAGAGAACGAGGGAGGAGGAATATTCATCAACAGGGCGATCGACCGAAGCGCGGGCTGGAAGCAAATGGAGAGTGCAACGGCTACAAGGCTTATCCCGAGCGCTTTCGCCGAAATGAATTCCGTAATCATAACACACAGTGAACTTGTGTCGGAATGATGGACCCCGAGATGGATCTGCATAACAAATTATTGGAGATGAATTTTCCCGGCTAAATAATAATAGCTGATCGAGGAACGAGGTTCAGCGTTGGTGTAAATTATCGATCTCTCGTTTTATAATAACAAGAGCCTAAGATTTGGAAAACGATTTTCGAGAACTGTCATTTCGTTTAATTTGTTTTCAATTATTTCTATTCGTTCGAACCGCGATTCTATGCGACGCATCGCGATTATTGATAACGATTTTATTATTTTATACTGACAAAGCACGTCGTTAAAAACTATAAATAACAAATATGTAAAATTGATTTATTTCTTTTGACAATTGTTCATTAAACAATGTTATTCGTGACGCGTTGCAATTCAAAAAAACTCCCGATGTGTTTTTCTCTTTCGAATTTTCGAATATGAAAAATGAATAAAAACCGCGCAAACAAATAACGATCGATTTTGATGACTTGCTACCATTAGTTAACTTTTTCACACGTTGTATCGTGTAACAGAGTTTTCAAAATCAATTGTTTAAGAAGAATTTTAGCACTTTGATAGATACATGTCGTGATTTAACGTTTTAAAGTTGAAGTTGCGAACAACATTACAAATAAACTTTTGCGGAATATTTTTAAATAAAATAAACACAATAACACACGCGAAATATTCACGATGAAAAGCTTTCAATAAAAAAAAAAAAAAGTAATTACGTTACTTAATTAATAAATTTTAACAAAACTTAGAATCTTCTCTTGCAATTTAGAAACATCGCGTTAGTCGGTCGTGTTATCGCGCTTATAAATTTCCATGACAAAATTATGCATAAATATGCCGTGCTTATACAACGTCACGTCTATAAACTTGGCGGAAGACCGTAGTTATAAAATTCAATTCAGCGTTTGCATATAAAAAGACTAATTCTTGTACGTGTCAGAAGAAATTGCATATTAGACTAGTATTACCTGATGGGTACTTTTGCGAACTTGACAACTTCGGTCGTAAGGTCACAACTTACCTGTAACAGAAAAGAGAATTCGTTAGTAAAACGAAATGCAAAAAAATATTTTAGTTCGGCAAATAATTTTTCGGCATCAGCGTATACTAATATTACAGAAAATGTATTTGTTATATCGTATAAAATTTGACAAAAGAGAGTAAGGTTTGACAAAATACACAAACATTTGCAATACACGTGTATGTGTATGTCTTATTCGGCGGCTTACAAGCGACTCAGCCCCGACGTTGGTTCGCAGCTCGCACGCTAGGGTACGTCTCTCACAATTGTTTTTGCGTTGCTAATTGTTTTTACGACTCGTCGACCAACAAACGCCGCAACACTGTTGTCTCGGTAATGTCTACCGACGTCGCTATATAAACGTACACAAAAATATTCTCACGACATTCCATTCTTGAAGAACGTCGCGGAAGATAAACAAAAGTTTGTGTATCGTATATTTTTACGTGTGTGAATAATTGATTGAACTAAAATTATTTTAAATCTATAAAGAGTATTTGTGCACTACACAGTTCAGAGAGTTAACATATTAAAGATATAGTCGCGAGAACGCACTTACGTAAAATAAAACTTTTACCAGCGCGCCGCGCTTTAAAGCTGACGTGATCGAGAGAGAAAGAGGTGACTGAACATCCTTACGACAATCGATCGTACGGTTAATGCGATTCGGAAATAGTTTTGCGAGTTTTCGAAGAACTTTTCGTCCCTGCTATTGCGCGTGCACGTTCGAACCTGAAATTCCGCATTGCGGACTATCGAGGGTGAATTCACACGCCGCCGTCTCTCTATATACCGGGTGGTTCGCGCGCTGCTACGCGCTCACTGCTCTTCTCTTTACGCAATTAATTTTTCACACTGTACACACACCGACAAGGCCGGATTACGCAATGCTTGTTCCGCCCTCGTTGTTTCCTTTCTGAATTACGTTGAAGTGCCGCCGCGTGCACGCGTGCATCAAATTAGCGAAAAAATATATGAGATGCCAGCTGCATTCGAGCGAGTAAAAACAGAGCTATGCTTTTTTTTTCTTTTTAAAGACTACAGGTAGCTTTCACCTCGTTACTAATATGACCGCCACCGTTTCATGTAAATCATAAAAATATGAAGGAAGAAACAGCGCGTTTAAATTTCAAAACGCACACCGTTGCAGTGGAAAAGTAAGTCAAATAACAAAGCTTTGACTTAAAATTAAAAACAAACAGTGTCCGATGAGAATAATATTACGACGAGATATTTATATTTACGAATCATGCGACTTTTTCTTACGATACACTTATGTATGTGTATATTTCGAGATCTTTCGCGAATTTAAACACGCTTGTATGAAACGCACGCGGAACGCGGAAAGGATATACATCGACTGAGGGAAAAAGAGAGAGAGAGAAATAATAAAATAATATTTATGTAGCAGAAAAAGGTGCTTTTTCCGAGAGTACATATATATATATATTGATCACATACGAGTATCGAGCTATAAATCCAGATAACCGTGATCGGAGAATCCAAGATGAAATCACGATAAGTAGCGATTCGTCACATTTTACGGAATACTCGGAAAAATCCCAAGTTATTTTTTATGTGTTATATTGTATGTATGAAGTATTATATGGGTGTGAAAAAAATAATGGAATTTTATAACAGGAAAAATGAACATATAACTTGCTTGAAATATGCATCGTATTTATTTTTATATTACCGTAAATAATCTACGCAATGGAGTTTCGCTCTCTCTCCCTCTCTCTCTCTCTCTCCGAAAGATAGAGTGATTGATCAAAGATGTCACGGAATGTTTTTGACATAAATCGAATATCGCGCGCGCGCACATACACGTAAGCGCCGCGCGGATGGATTTTTTCCGAGCAAACGCTCTCTTGAAGAGCGATCATGCGTGTCCCGATTTTTTCTTCATATTCCAGTCGAACGGATACAAAACAATCACCGAGAAAGAGGAGAGGAGACGCATTCAATTTGCGACGCATATATATATATATCTACATATTCATGTAGGATTTCGTGATTCAACAATGCGCGCTTACCACCGCGTGATGATATATCCCCGCGAGAATGCACACATCCCAGTTCGTCACGGCGAGTTTGAAACTTGAAGTCGAGTCCTCAGACCAACACGTCGTTTATACTAATATTGCTGTAACTCAAGGCGCGTTGTTGTCGCAAAGTAACCGGATTAGATATTTACCTAACCTACCCGCGCGACGACATATAACTCGCCCGAGCATTTTCTACCGGCGGAAAACGATCGCTTTTTTTTTTCTTACGATGCAATCGATGCCCGGCAGGCGGGGAGAAACGAGGCGAGACCATTAGGAATATAATCGTAAAGGATGTTGCGGGCTCCGGAGCCCTAGATCTCTCGGGAGCGAGTCTCGAGGAGTTATACCGGCGATACTGCTACTTATCGCCCTGAGCCTGACTCTCTTTATCCAATGCGTTTATCAGGATCTTCTCTCTCCTGTAACTAAGGGTAGCTACGGGCGCGGCGCAATAAACTACGGTTGCACCGGTAATATTCGGGTAAACGAAAATCTATAAGGCGAGGAATAACTGGGAAATAGAAGTCGAATATTTTTTTTTCTCTACATCTGCTCGTCTCGTTAAAACGATGGGAAAAACAAAAAAACCTCATACGTAAATACGTTAGGTTTTTCGTTAAGTGATATTTGATTTTTCATAAGTTTTAAGTGACAAATACAATTAAAACCGTTTGTTGAAACAGCAAAGGATCGGAATATCAATTTTTGAAAGTGGCTACTGCATCGGAAATGGAATTTTAGGTAACTTTCTCACACAGTTCAGCGAGAAAGAGATAGAGAGAGCGCGCGCCCCTATCAAACTGCGCTTTGAGCGGCAAACTTTAGATCGCTCTCACGTCCTGGACGCACACGGTATAAAAGTGAGAGACCTGAAAGACCATGTAACTGCCGTGTAACTGTGGAAATAAAAGATTTTATGGCTTAACGAGCTTCATACCCGCATATACCTTACTCCGTTTTTCATTCCTCCCGTGCCTTTACTCTCCGTCGACATCGTATATCTCTTTGAGCGTCGCGTGTCATCGATCGCTGTGCAGCGTGCGTGTTTATTGCCTTTCAAATTAATTTCTCGATTTGTGTCGGCATATATATGTTTTTGTCCGCTTACATGATGTGTTATTGTTACGCAAAAACATAACCGGCGTTATTTTCCTTCGAAACAGTAAAATGCGTACTGCATTATGACAAATTAAAATTAATGTGAACTTCACCCGAATAAAGAGATAGATTTGTGCAATTAAAGAGATGCGGTTACAAATATATATAATACGTTAATTAGACGAACAAATCCGTAGCATTTCAATTAAATAATTACTGCTACATATAATTAGCAAGTTATATATCGTAATATTGATGTTATACACGTTTTGTATATGATGATATTTTACGAGATTTACACACGCGCTTTGCTCCCTAACGAAATTGTATTTCGCGCGACGATATTTTAGAAAATTATTTCTATAAAGCTCGTATTATAAATGTGCGGAAACGCATACCTTGCTAATTCGGTGCACTTAAGCCAATTCAACCCTCAATTGAATTCACGAAGATATTAATTAATATCGGGACCGCGAATTAATAATTGCGCGATAGACCGGAACAAAATGCGAAACAATTCCAAGTAATAAACTTTTCCGCGTATTATTTCGCCGCGAAAATTGTAACCGTTCCATTGGCTAACCAATAAACTCAATCGGAGAAAATTGATCGCCAATTTCGAGTCACCGCAACAAAGGTGAGACTCGTGCGCGGAGGATCTTAAAATTACTAATCTCGGTTACATCGCGTTCATCGGGATGATATTGAATCCCCGTAATCGACTTTGTCGTCGTGACACTGGCGCCGAGGACTGTTATACAGAGAAACATGACTCTGCGGAGAGAAATCCCCGGACAAGATGGCTTCTACGCGATTCGCTGCAAAGGATTTAAGGATCAGAATTTCTCGCTCGCGAGTCCGATGCGCGCTCTCGTTGAAGTGGATAGCGAAGTTTGAGCCGACTCAGGTGGCGCCGACTTTAATTCAATTTAACCGGCCAGACCATTCCGACTGCCGTCACGGCAAAGTTATACGTTAAATTCCCGTTTCTTTCCCGAGCCGTTGGACGTGAGCCTGTGAAAAAGAGCGTAAAAAAAAAAAAACCCAAACAAAACAACCGTGATGCGAGGTGTACACATGCGTTACGTGAAATCGACACCGTCAGATATTATATTCATGGCCGATTAATACCGCGTCGGTGGAGAAGTATCCGGGTCGCGATATTTCACGACTGGAGTTATGAACCGGTTCGTGTAATCCCCGCGGTCACCGAGAAAAACGGGATCGCGCGTTCCCGTGAATCGGTGAAATATACATATGTATAAAGAGAAAGAGAGAGAAAAAAAAAGAGAGAAACCATCCAGGTTAAACTACAAAAAACCCACTTATAAAAAATGTATAAAAAACTTTGAAGCGTTTCAACGCATTCTGAGGAATTTTTTTTTTCCTTGACGTGCTGATTTGCATCGCGATGTCGCGGGAACATTAAGATCAGGAACTTTACAGACAGACCTTATCTCAAATTACTGGGATACGGACGTCAAAGGATTCAACGCACAATGAACTTGATAGAGTTCGCAAATGAAGAAAAATTCGGGTAAAAAAGTGCACTGAGATAATAAAACCTGACGGGGAAGAGAAATTTGCGGAAAATATAATAAATTTCTCGTATTATACCGTACGTGACTTTTCTGAAAAGCGACATTAATATAGCGGCATTATAATAATAGTTAAAATATATAAATCACAAGCGGTAACACGGACTCTCAAATTTCTCGGGCGCACGGTTTCGAGGAGGATTGCATTTCATCTTTCCAGATCGTTGAGGTAATGCGATATATGAAACAGAAAAAGAACGGTATATTTTCTTGGTAGACAGACAATACGCGCGAGGATTCCGTTACATAAATTCTGCACGGCACACGTGCGCGCTTTGTAAGTTTCCGTTTTAAAATTGTAAAAATAATCTCTTTCAAACAGCATCTCCGATTCATTAAATATTTAATTATATTTCCAGTCTCCGCGAATTTTTGCGCTGATTTTCTTTTTTACCGCAACAATTCTTAACGTTAAACTGAAAAACAATCGTGGTTTTTCAGTTGCACTGTGTGTGTACATGAAATTAAAATACTCGGTGCGTTCTTTGTCGTAAGAACTTTTTCAATAACAAATGCAAAAGTAAAAAACATATCTCGCGTGCACAAAGACCGCGCACCGACCGTGTCTCTTTAGGACCGTGCCGCGAAAACAATGAAAACAAAATTCTCATAACCGCTGCGAGGGGATTAAACCGTGCAAAAAAAAAAAAAAAAAACGAGGGAGGAAAAAGGGAGTGTATCGATTAACTTAATCCGTCTAAAATCCGCGTGTGCATTCGAGATGACACATAACTTCCCGCGAGCCACACTCGGGAGAAGCTTTCAGGACCGTTGCATTACGCTCCGATGCTTCAGGATTCGCTGCAACCAACTCAATTTTCGAAGTGGAAGCGAGATAAAATTCGCGCCGCGCTGAGGTGACGCAGCCACCGAATCAGCATGAAGCATCGGGTCGCAAATTTTGCAAAAAGACGGGGAGTAAAACCAATGGATAGACGAAGAAAAAGAATCCGAAAGAGGGAAAAAACAAAAAGAGAGAGAGAGAGAAAGAGCGCAGAGGGAGAAGCAGGATTGTAAATGAGGTGCGGGAAAACACCTGAGACCGAAACGGGGAAAAAAGGTCTCATAAAAATGAAACGAGTGGAAAAGAGAAAGACGAGAAGGCGCGCGGAATAAATGCGTATTTTTTTTTTTACGACCGACTCTATCTGGATGCAGCCACGGGTTATTCTGTTTCGGGACAGATAACGCGCCGCGCGATGTGCATTCCTCCTAACTCCTGCGCGTTACCCCTTCGCCACCTCGCCGTGTCGAATTTATTACAACTCTTTCTCCCGTCTGTATTATAGGTCGCGAACTCTTTTCCGCGTCATTCCATCCCGCGCCCGTTTCCTTTCGTCGGGGAGAAACTGCGCCAGCATTTCTGACATTACAAATTCGTTTCTCTCGGCCCCTGGTGTGTCTCACGACATTTTTCTTTCCGCGTTAGAAATTCACGAGGAAGCAAAAACATATAAAACATCCCTTTCCGCCCGTCGTCGTCGTTTTTACCGTCTCGTCGTCGTTCGTAATGCTCTCTCGGATTCTACCGGCTCTGATGCGGACGGACGGCGGGATCTGGGGATCCTTGATACATATTAATTGCGCCACGAGACGAGACCTCATTGTATTCTCTCTCTCTCTCTCTCTGCAGCTCTTCTTGTGTGCCGGCGTGTGAGAGAGAGCTGCTTCATCAGCTTTCTACACGTGACAGGTTTTAATTATACGTAGAATTCTATATACGCGCGGGACAGATGCAAGAAATCCGCGGCTATGCGGTATCGCGTTTCATTATAATTGTGATTTATGCACGAATCTCGGCCGCGACGAAGACGCGCGCGCGCCCGCGCGAAACGAGCTATCTCATCTTCAACAACAAAGAGTATTATCTGAAGGATGCGCTCTCACCGTCGCGCGTTTGAAATGAAAATACGAACCGCGAGAGGAGAAATTCATCGTGCTATACTTGAATTATTAATTGCGGATTAATTCAGTTATTATGTAAATGTTATACATACGTAATAAGCTTATTACACTTCGCTCTCTCTCTCTCTCTGATTCCTAGCTATTGTAAAACTTTACGAGAAGATGACACTTAATCGCTGATATTTTAATGAACGCGTCACACGCGTCATTTTAAAGCCGCGCGCGCGCGAAGTGGAATAATTACTGCGCGAAGGATTTTTTAAAAAAGCGGAAGATATCTCGTCCGCACAATGTCAATGCGCGTGTTAATGCGCGCGCGGCACGTGACGTCAAATTGCTAATTACCCGTCCAGTGATACGCTAATTTTCAAAGAAACACACCGGGATGTCGGGGGTTTCATTAGGGTCAATTTACATGATGTTAACGTGCGGCGCTGCAGAAATTACAACCCATGCTACTACGATTAATTAAGTTATTCTACGTTTACCGACGGGACGCACGGACGAACTGCTGTAATCGATCGCGCAGTCGATTAACGGAATTCTGCAGTTTAAAGCGCACACATGCGCGCGCGCACGGCAAAACGTTGAATTACGGCAACGCGATAACAATGGCCCGGGGGGGACCATCGAATATGTTTCGGTGCTGTGAATTTCCTCCGTCGCGTGTAAGACGGGAACCTCTCGAGGAGGTTTGCTCTTCCAGACAAGGCAGGGTTTATTTAGAAGCGCAACGTAAATTAACTTTGGCCATTGAAGTATCGTCCGAGCGCGTTGACGCCTCGTTGGCCGAAGGTCAGTCCTCCACACTGATGGCTTTACTCAGTCGACCGTTGACGATTCGAACAATTCAATTTTCCATGGGACGGTATTAGGGAATGCGCTGACCGAATATCTGGCTTGGTCGTCAGGGTCGAGCGACCCGGGTTGACTGCGGTCGGTCCCGGACGAGCTGCAGCCCGAGCTGCTCGACCGTCCGACCACGTGTCGCACAATAATTGCCAACCGCCAACAAATAATTATATCGATTAACGATACCGATCCCGCCCTCATCTTTTGATGATGCGCGTCGCGAATAATAAAATTTCCCGTATTGAGATCCGGGGGCTTAAAAAAAATATCAAAGCGGGCGCGATTTTCTCCTAACTCCTCTCCATCTCCCTGTGAACGGAAATTACGATGACAATGTTCGTCTCGTAATTAATACATGTTCGAAACGCAATGAGACAGAAATTTCGTTCTGCACACTTTTCCGGCGCGGGGGCCGTTAAAAAACGTAGAAATTCACAATGACAAAATTGTCCCATCAATCAATGTGCCGCGAGTGCATTTTCCAGTCCGCGTACGTGCCGAAAAAAGCCGGTATATATTGGTCGAATCGTATTCAAATAAAAGCTATCGGAGAGATATTACACAGTTACTCCCTGCAGCGGGGTCGACAGCGTGTTTCGTGTCTGCACGGTGAGACAGTAATCCGTTAGTTTTTTTTTTAGAAATTATATTGTGGCTCAGTGATCCGTATTTCGGGGATGAAAACAAAAAAAATAAAAAATAAAAAAAACATACACGCAAAAGAAATAGGATATCGGCAGGTTCCGACAAAGAGCGCAGCTGCGAGAGGATTGAGCAAATTATTTGTTGTAGAAAATCGCGGCACACGTTTTATCGAGATTTGTCAATCAATAACATAAAAGTTTTGCGGAGCTTTGCGCGCCGAAAATATGCGTATCACGTTCACGCATGCATCATGTGCACACGTTTTGTTTGCGCCCCGTCAGAAGTTGCCGAAAACGCGGGAATTATTTTAATTGCGCGCTTTGCTAATCCACGTCGCGTACTACTATATAAAATGTGCGAATGTCAATGATTTCGGCTCTGACGCGCGACGACGTGGAATTGGAGAAAATCTGTGTTGAAATATCGGACGAGGCAGCTTCGTTCGATATGTGCGGAATATCCCTGCGCTTATTGCCGATAAATGCAAAATATTCGATATCCGCGATGTTCTCGAAGAGAAGGAATATTTTTCGCGAAAAGTATCCTTGAAAACAACTCTACATTTTTCATATCCATATATACATATGTAATAACAAGAACGTACTTTTTACATCGGATGATACATCAAAACTCTCTTTCTCTCTCTCTTTCACATACGTCGCGTATGCATTTATATTTTACTTAATTTCTTTCGCTGTTCTCATACACGAGTTATTTCACGGATACACAGTCATGTCTGGTTTATATCGGCGACACGTCGACTCGGTATCGAAAAGATTGCCGACTAATCCTTCTCTGTCGTTGCATGCCACGCCCAGCAGATGGGAAAATTCTCAGTTGTGCACTGTTCCAATATAGAAAAACGTACGTCGCGCGTCTCTATCGGAAGCACCACTCGCCTTTCCACTTGATAGATAGATCCAAGGGTTGCGAGAAGGCGAAGAAAATCGAAGAGTTCCTTTCTTTCTCCCCCCTCCCCCATCTCTTTCCTTCTTCGCCGGACTTTTGCACTCGGATTGCCCGCAATCCGAGCAATTTTGTAGTTTATGTATCGTTGCGCCGTCGTCTTGTCGCAGCCGCACGAACCGATATCGCGCGGCGAAGCACTTCGAGAATCGCGTCCCTTTCACGTCCGCTCCAGATGACAGCGTCGTCTCATCCCTCTCCGAATCTATCTCTCTATCTCTCTCTTTCTCTTCATGAGTCGCGGGATTATAAAGACATATATATTGGAGTGTAGCCACGGCGTCTAAGCCCTCCGCAATACCGACACACACATACGCTCCATTCACCCTCTCCGCGACCTCCCCTCCTGGCGCGCTTCATGTGTCCGCGCCAGTCGCACAATTCGTTTTCATAGAGCTGTTTTATATGACGACGGTCTAAAAGTGATTTATTTGGCTTTCCGCGCGAGAGACTGCCGTGGGATTTAAATTGCAGGAAAAAAAATAACATTTTTTTTTTACGTCACCGTTATTTTCACACGATCGCAAATCAGAGAAACTCAATCGGCCACGAATGATCAAACAATAAGTTTTCGCGATTACAACTGTCGCAGTATTGTGATGTTAAAATTTTATATTTTTTATCACCCTCGTCTCTTCGATTATGTGACTCCGCGCGACGAGAGAACGCGCGACAGAAAAATCCCGATGTTCAGAGACACGTACGAATCGAGTCTCGCCTCACGTTCCGAAGCATTTCGCCAATTTCCAACGTGTCATGACGCCGAAATGTCACCGCTGCAACGGAAGCGCAAAAGCGGAAGAACCGTCTTTGGCATGTACATTGGAGAGCCGCCTCTTTGAAGGTTTGACCGTGCATCGCGCCGTTATTCACGGAGTGAAATTCTCCCCTCCCGTGAAATTCTCAACGTGAAAATTTTATTGTCAACCGATTATAACCTCGGAAATACCACCAAAAACTTTGCGAATATAACGATCTTATCGCGTATACGCTATATTTCGAGACGTCGATATTTTTTTCTCTTGCAATGCGCATTCCTCCAAAATATTATTTGCTGCGGCGCGTGTATTCTCGTTTCGTCGTTCAGGGAAATTGCTCTGTTATCGCGAACGAGATATCAGGTGCGCTCGACCGTGTATGGAAATTCGGATCGAAAGTAAAGGGAAAGCCTGCCCACGCAATTCTTGAAATGACGCGACCTCGCGGACACTGCAGAATACGTAGGATCGGTCGACCATCAATCTACACCCGCACATTACTATATCAAGCGTGTGGGAAGTACGTGACACTTTCCAACGAAACTGCTCTTTCACCACCCCTATCTCTCCCCTATCTCTCCCTCCTCTCTCTCTCTCTAATCTCTCTCTCTAATCTCATTCCACGAACTCGAACTACAATACTCTCTCCGTTTATTTGGCCGTGATTCGGCTGCGAACTCCGCACCACGTCGAAACGAGCAGCGGACTTTTATTTACTCTTCGGAAACTATCCTTTTCGGTTATTAGTTTTCCCAGTATATATATATATATATATATATATACACAGAGTGACACTTTCGGAAGTATTTTCGAAAGATACACAGAAATCGTCCATAGAAACTGACCGGATTTTGTATTCGCGAGAGTGAAGCGATTCCGTAAAATTAATCGAATATATATTTCCGAGAACATTTCACGCGCGCGAGCGTAATATAAATTTAATGATACTGAATTATTGCAACGTTATACCATTGCAAGATAAATTATCTGAAATCCACATTAATAGATTCCTCTTTTCCCGCAATACACACGCGCGCGCGCGCGCATGCAGATGTGTACACACTATATTCGCATTAAATATAATATTCACACGCCTATAAAACATGCATCAAATTATTTAATTCGAAGAACTGCTTTTCTCTACGCCCCCTTAATCCGCGTGTACGTGTGTATATATGTATATGGAAGCGACATAATTTTATTTAACTCCGGAATTTGATATTCAGGTGCGCGAAATTCGCGCGCGGCCCCCGAAGTTTTGGCCGGATGAAATTTACCAGCGGAATAATCTCCGGTGCGATAGCGCGAACGCGCCTGGGTGTCATCCAGCGCTTTTAATTAGGGATCACGCCCTTGAAACGGTTACGCGAATTTCCTCGAGTGAAATTTATCCCGCGGAGAATGTGGGAAACGAATATGTGTGCGCGAGAGTCAGCACCGTCTTTTATTTGGGTTATAATTAAATCATTATATATGTATACGTTAATTAAAATCAGTATATTACATTTATGATAATTCGATCACGTTTTGAGAGAGAGAAATGATGTATATTGTTGCGAAAAATTCAATAAATTCTCTCGTTCGTTAGTCACCAATTTTCGGAATCAATCGCGCTCTTTTAGAGATCGTAATAAAATTTTCATTGCAATACACTTTCCGCGCACATTAAAAGGCGCAATTAATTATTATTTATGAAGCATATCAAGAACAATCCCAATGATAATTCGCGCGCGAAATTTCCGATTTCATTATGCGGCACACAATCAGCCTATTGCGATGCAGCGAAATGTGTACGATTTCGCCCAGTCTATTTGCAGTATGCAGCAGCTTCGCGCACCTTAACGCACCCTGTCCATGAATACGTATACGCCGGCATGCGGCACAGATAAGATGACGGTTGCATAATCCTTCAATGATCGCGCACGAGTCTCCAATTACAAATCACCGGATAGCTTTGTACATGATTCGATAATGTTGCGTCTCACGCTTGTCCGTCAGGATAATCTCGCTACCGTCATCAGTGCTTCATTAGAGCGCGTAATTCGATTTCGAACTAAAACGTAGACACCAATTCGCTCATATGTTCCACTTTCGCAATCTATTTGTTATTACTCCGATTTTTTTTTGTAGATTTTAAAAAGAAAAACTAGATACGTATATTTCTATATGTAAACAAAATAAAATATTACGTTTTTGACGCAATTTTCTGTCTTGCAAGTACGGTTGGAAAGCTTTGAGAAATGAGATACAAAAGTGCAACTTCTACTTTGACTTAATGCGAGAAAATCGCGTAGGAGCAAAATTGACCTAGTTAGAAACTCGTAAGCCGAAAGGTTTTGCTCTATCGCAGGATGCATCAGTTTACGTCGTGTAAACTGGAATCGACAGACATTTTAGCGCGACTAACTCATAACTCGGACGTCTCGTAAGTAAAAAGTACGATATTTTAACGACTCGTAATAATTAAATATTCCCATTAGGGAAATTTTAATAACGTGTATGTTTCTTCAAACTTATTTATCAATCGAAAAACGATCTATGTATAGTCATAGAATCACGTGATCTCAGAAATAAAGACAGTTTCTCAACTTTAGAAATGAAAGCTGACTGTTTTCCTGGAATTTATTGAACGCGCCGAAGCAAATCTATATCTACGAGATTCCGCTGCAACAAACTAATCCCGAGAGTCCTCGCGCTAATAACTTTCTTAATGACTTCAATTTAATACGAAAAATTAAATTTCGGGCAAAATGTTAATTATTTAAATCTACTTTGAAACAGAATTTAATATTCAGCGAAGCTCGATCGATTATTTTAATCTCAAAATATCGAGACGCAATCAATTTAAAATAGTTTGCAGCATATTGAAAACTCAATATCCTTTAATGTATGTTAATTTATTCATCCCGGCGAGAAAGAAGAAATAAAAACAAAAAAAAAAAAAAAAAAAAAAAAAAAAAAGCAATAATAACGTTGTTATAATTAAAAAACGGCAAATGGGCGTATTGCGAACTTTTTTTCAGATTACAAGATTGTTCCTCCAAAGAAAATCCGCGTGCTATCTCGTTAAACTATCCCGTTTCTAGATCGCGATCTTTTCCTAGCTGCAGGAAAATCTAATCAGTCGTCGAAGCTACGCTCCTGGTCTTATTGCGACTGCACTTTGAGAGCCAGACTTGCTGACTGCGCGAAAATCCAACGCTTCACGCCGGCAAAATGCAACATACACGCACGCACACTGTTCTGGGGATCCGTATCTGGGTTAATACCGAGCAACGAGCTCAATGTCGAACTTTATTAATTTCTAGGAACGCCGGCTCGTTATCGAGCGGCAACCCCTTTTGCAACAAGCGCGCCGTTGCGCCGTTAACGATTTTCTGTCAATCTCGTCGGCGGTCTGCAATCGACGAAGAGAGAAAGCGCAGGCCAGACGAAGTCTTGCCCCATCGTTTCGAGCAATTAACGAGAATAACGCGCCGTTGTGTCGCTCGCGCGGTCGATTCACGTGGCCGTTTTGCCGGGATATACCGAATTTCATACGCGCTACCTATACGCGTTTAAGCCCCGCGAGGGCCTCCGAACGCGTACGTAAAGCGCGTATACACGTTGTCTTTGAAATATGAACGCGAAGGTGCACCTGCGTTGCGCGACGGTTTAATTGCATCGCATCCCTCCGAGCTATTGCAGACTTTCAATTTGTTTCTCTCGGTGCGCGGCGCGGCGCGCGAGCCTTTTCAAGGACAATCATATTTCGCGCGCACGGCCGCAGTCGGCAAACGAGGAGAGAGAGAGAGAGGAAAGGAGAGAGATTCCGGCGTGTCCTTGCACCCGCTTAATCTTCCGGAATCCCGTTGATTCCGAGTATTTTAATTAGAACGAGAAGCGAGCGCGCGCCGAGTAGGTCGAAATTTCCCGCCGAATAATTTACCTTCGGCGCGCGAGAGGCGCGTGCATTTTAAGTGCATAACGTTGCGCAAACGAAGCGCGCGGGAGAAATCGATTCAGAATACGGTATGATAATCAAGCTGTGTGCACGTGTGTCATTACAGCAGTGAAGCCCGCGAGCTGATTGTAACTCGCTCCCGAACTAGTGTATATCTCCGGATCTATTCATTTGTATTATACATATATTGAGATTCAGAGAGAATTGCATTTACACAATTTCGAAATTATCTCGTAACATTTGCAGTTTGAATGCCGCGCGCGCTGGCAAACTACATCATGTGAACTATTCTAAATATATAATATGTCACATGCATATAATTGTGTTGTGAAATGTAAACGAATCGACTCTAACTCCCGAAAAGCGACCGCTCGTGGAAAAACGACAACGACGACGACGACGACGACGACGACGACGACGACGACGTTCCCGACGACGCGACGGTTATGAAGTCGCGTTTTATACACACGCGCGCGCGCGCGCGGGAGTCACAATGCGCGATTCGAGAATTGAAATTTTTTTTTCCCGAATATACACGTGAAAACGCTTTTGCAAAATATATATGTATATATAAAATACATTAAAACACACTGTGTTACAAGAGGTTAACGCAAAATTAACTTCGAAAGATATTAAAAACTTTTCAATTGTTCACACGGTTTGTCCAATAAAATAATATTAATAATGTGTCCTATAAAATAATATAAACCTATAAAACTATCACAAGACACGCTGAGAAAAAATTTAAAAAAATATCCATTAAATGAATCTAATAAAATATAATATCCGCAAAACACTTTTTAAAAATTTACATGGGAATATTATATTTTTATGAAAGTTTTTAATTCCCCTTAAAGGTAATGTCAATAATGGTAATCGACTGTCTTGCTACATACTCTTGTAATATTGTACGTATACTGATGATAACAATTTTTTCAAATGCTAGAAATTCAATAGTTATCGTTTTCGAGGATGAACCTACTTAGTGGAAAATGAATTCAATTCCGAGAGGGAAGAATGGGACGGACAACGCGCCATTTTTCACAGAGAGGAACACGTCACTGTCATTAACTCAGCTATTACGATCATTCTTATCGATAATTCTTTCTCAATTAACTTCTCAATTAATTTTCCCCCTATCGAGAACCACTTCGTTTCACAGCGCGCGCACTTCACATCCCTTCAGCGTTCAGGATTCTTCTCCTGGAGTGAACTTTCTTCTGTATCCGCCGCGATCAAACAATTACACGACCGTTTTTAAAATCCATTTAACGAGCACTTATCTCGAATTTCGCGAATCACTTTCGAGCGCATGCTGTCAAAATAGGTCGCGCGTGTGTGTGCGCGCTCTTTTTTTTTTTATGTACAGATCGTTATAATCGGTTTAGTCTTTTAATCTCGATGCGCAATACACACGCGCGCGTTTCCACGCATACACGATCTTTTTGCGTGTGTGCACATGTGAAACTCCGAACGCGATTTCACCGCAAACAGAGCTTTGGAAATTGTCACACTCCCCTCCCTCTCGTCACACTTTTTCTAAATCTGTATGCGCGAGCCAACCGCCACGTTTCCGCAGCGGAATACCAAACGGACGGTTTATTTTCTGTCAATTGTACGCTCGCGGAAAATTTGGTTATTTCCATATATACACACACGCACACGTCGATTTATTTCACTTTACTTCCACACATGTCAGTTTATATTTCACTTTAAGAATAACACGTAAGTCGATAAAGTATTCGCGTATCGATGCGCGGAGCGATGGAGAAAACTACATCCGCTCGCTCGCTCGTCGTTTAAGCCATTCAATATCGACCAAGATTCGTGACAGCATCCATATCGTTAATGACCTTCCCGACTCGGGTAATGTACCACCCCTTTTCCCATCTCCGTGCTACCTCCGATTAATCATTTAGCGACGAACAAAGATTAGAGGATCGAAAATGAATGGCGGCTACAAAAACTTAGAACAGGTGGGATTATCACGCACAATCTGCTCGACAGGGTGTCCGATAATGATTGTATCACTTCTTGTAGAGACACGTAGAGCGAATTGCACTGAGTTGAAAAGTCTCTTATTATTTTTCGAGATTTTGCAGCAATTAATGAATTGTTATTAATTAATAAAAATCGCGAATGAAACATCGACCGTTCACGGTTGCCGGCGTAATTAAAAGGATCGCAACACAATGGAAGAAGGTTTTTAAAAATTAAAATAAAATTAATGATAAATTAAAATAAATAAAAAAATTATTAAATAATAAATAATTTTTTCGTGGTTTGGTTTTTAATCACAATAAATAATTTTTAAAATTATTATTAATAACCATTGTCGTGTTCATAGAAGCACTTTTCTCATTGTCAGAGTCGTCGCGCGCGTCTAGCAACTGCGAGCGCGCGAAACGCCGAGCTGTCTCTCCTTTCAGCGGGCACTTATTCACGGATCTTCATTAATTAATAACTCATTAATTATTGCAAAACTCGCAAAATGGTAAAAGACTTTTTTGACTCAATACAATCCGCTCTACGTGCTCACGAGAGATTATACGGTTATTACCGGACACTCTGTGCAGACCCGAGTGAATCGAACGGTGAATGAAATCCGCGTTCAAAGCGAGCGAGAGTCTCACACGCAGACCTCATTATTAGTACAAAAGGATTCAACGTCAAGTATAAAAAAGTTGTCCGCCGCCGTGTTAAAAGGGAGAGAGAAAAAGAGAGAAAGAGAGAGAGAGAGAGAGGCAGATTCCTCTCTCACTCTGTTCACGTGAAAATAGAATTTTTAATTTTATTCCCGCGGGAGACTTTCATCTTCTCTCTCTCTCCTCGTTTAGCATGTTTAACCGCGAAGGTTTACAACGCGGAATTTAATAAATTCTTCACCCAAGAGCGAAAATTAAGAGTCTTCTTTATTAAAATCTCGAATGTACTTACACACCGCGCGAAGACACGCCGCGCCGCGAGATATCGCGCGTCGAACCGATTTAACAAAAGAGCGACTGATATTTCTCGCAAATAAATCAAACGCTAATCCAGAAAGAGAAAGGAAAAAAAAACAAATAACAGACCGAAATAATTCCGGTTTTTATTTATCATTCACGGCGAAATACTTCGCGCCGCGTCGGCGTTGAAAGTCAACGTTTTACAAGAATGAGTAACTAGACGCGCGCCCTATTCAAGGTCTGATGTATACGCTTAAATATTTACCGAAAAGTAATGAGGCCCCGGTAGTATCACAGCGAAAAATACAGCGGAGAGGTGGCGGTCTATGGTGAAAAGGGAGAGAGACGGCAGCTCTCACACGCTTTTCACGTGCGATGCTGCTCGTGTGGCAAGGGTTGGGAAAGAAGGAAAACGTAGAGAGGGATTTGCGCGGGCAAGTACGGATACACACGTGCACAAACGATAAAGCCGAGGCGAAAAAACGAAGGTTCGAGAGAGGGATCCACTTTCGCTCTGTGTGATGCTAATGCGTTCTATTGAAGATGGATCAGAGATGGACCGGTAATCCAACAATGGACCGCTGTGTGTTTTGAATAATGAACGATGGCGCAGTCATCAATTTGCCTATCGAGTCGCCGAATTGCGTCGCGCGCTATTAAAACGCCATAGACAAGCGACAAGCCCCGCGACCGGCAGCGCGGATTTCGAGGGGATCGCGTGCACGGGGAATTTATGCGCATCTGGCATCTCTCTCTCTCTCTCTCTTTCTCCCTTGCTATAAATCTTCCGCGGGAAATGAAAAGCGTCGCGCGTCACGCCGCCGCCGTCGAGATATCCGTCTGAGAATTGAAATGGTTGCGGGCGTTGCAGCGTTAACCCTTTCAATCCGAGAGCCGACGGCCGACTGTACGTTACCGCGCGAATTATTTACATCACGCCACCTTCCTGTCCGACCTGCTGTATCAAAGAGAACGTGAGATAGAACGAAAGAGAGACGAAAATTCGCGTAAAATCTGTATGTATGTACGTATTCGCGCGCGTGCCTTCGTATTCTCTTTTTTTTTTTTAAATCGGATGTTGGTTTTTTCACGCGAACTGCAGTGTGAGCGCGCGCAGTTCACCTGAATTTCCAAGACGCGCGCGTCACCTTTTTGAATGGCGCGACGTCGCTTTGACGTCGCGCTCGCGATTAAGATGAACGCGTTTCATCATTTATATTGTAGTCACAACATGCGCGCGCGAGTTATCGAGCATTATATAATCGTCTATGGAACAAACGCGTCATCGCGCGCGCTCGCGGTTTCTCACAATGTTGCTCCCCGCGGCGTTGTGTCACATAAACGACGAAGGCCTGCCTCCGCATTGTCGCGCGAGGTGGAAAATGCGCCGCGGTCGCGTGTGTGCGTCGGCGGCCGTCTCTCGTGCGCGCCATGATATAAATGGTTGGAAATATAAATTTTTCGCGCCTCCACCGCGCCGCTCCTCTTCGCGCCGCGGGGGCGTAATAATACTTTAACGCGGCGCGATTTTCGCCGCTTTTTGATGATCTATATACGGCCGCGGCGCGCGAATTTACGGCTTCCGTGGAAATGTCACATAAATCGGCGAGTACGCGAGAGCGTACGTGTATATACGTGGGCCTTGACGCATCGACGGTTACGTCTATCCGATATACCTCCTCGCTTCGCGCATTCAGCAAATACAATTGCAACGTGAGAGAGTCATTCCGCGAATACAGATACAGTATATTTTGTCGCATCTCTACTATCCACGTGAAACAAAACAAAAAAAAAAAGAAATAAAAGAAGAAGAGAAAAAAACCTCGATCGAGTTTACTTGTAAAATACTCTAATGCGCAGAGTGTACGTCGTTCTTGCTGCAAAGAGAGTTTCCGCAAACAATTCCTAACAAGTCTTCCTTGGAGAGCTTGGAAGATGAGTGAAATCCCGAAGTGAAGCACGAAAAGAAAGATTGAAAACACCTCTTTGAACAATGAGGAGATCAGAGGCGGAAGAGGAAAAACGAAAGTTCCTTAAGGACCCGCCATTTGCATGTCTAATACTCGGGGCTAACGGAACTATCGATCACAGAGGGAGAGTTTTTACATTTCTCGCAGGCGTCGTTAATTGACTTCCACAATAACAACGTTGGTTTTTCATGAGAGATTCTCTCTCTCTCTTTCTCTTTCTCGCGATACAGAGTTCGCGACATAAAGGAGCGATTAAGGTGTACATCGATTATGGAAATAATCGGTACAGAGAGGGAGGAAAGTTTTGGATCTCTGACAAACGAGGATCTGCACGGCAGACGCATTAACCAGATTGTGGATTCTCGAGGGGAACCGACGGCCGCGGTGGTGGCGGCGGCGGTGGCGGCGGCGGCCACAGTAGAGAAATAGGAGCGAGCGCGAGCGAGGTAACGAGTGGAAATCACCATAATTGTGTCGCCGCTGCATCCCACACTGAGGGTTTCCCCGTTCCCCGCACATCGTGGAAACGCAAACGATATTTAAACCGCCGAACGTCGCGGAGACGATATTCTCGACATTATTACGCACATATCCGATCGGATTTTTTTTTTTTTATTTTTTTTTTTATTTCTTTGAACAACGGAGAACTCCTCTCCCCGAGGCTCTTTTCCGTTTGAATATAAATCGTCGTTTATACGACGTTACTTTCTCTCCCTCTCTGCCTCTCTCTTTCTCTCTCACGCTGTAATAACAGTATTTTACTTATCTCGAATCGCGCGCAGCTTCCTCAGAATTCGGATTGAATTCCGATTCTTACTTTTCTCCGCCGAATCTCTGACCCAATTTTCCGAACACGCATTACCCCCGATTTCAATCGCGTCGATTGCAAAAGAGCGAGGGAGGAAATGTGCTGTGAAGGAATTACAAGGGGATCTCGGAGACAATGCTTATGAATTTTCCGGCGAAAAATTGTAACCGTAGGCGAGAAGACACTTTGCGCACAATCGCGAACGCGTTTATATCTCGTCCGACCGTTCACGCGTACACAAGCAAACTAACAAACGGCGGGTAGGAAGACGACGGGAAGCTCTGAATTACCATCTCGAATTTCCTTCCCCCGTGTCGTGACGTGAACAATCTTCCGGTAGAAGGACCTCGTTTATATCCCCCGTGAGCTGCATCGAAGTTCGAAGGATTTGTTTCATTGTTCGGCGAAGAACACATTGTCTGGCGCGCGCGTGTGTGTGTGTGTGTGCGGAAACAGTTAGCCCGTTTAGACAATAATTAGTTCTCAAGGGAAAACGACGATGGACGAAGGCGACTGCTTAATTGCTGCCCCTCGGTGTACCCGGGGGTCGTGATGGAGGATAGGTGCTCTACTTAGTGGCGTAACGAGAAAGCGAGACGGAGCGAAAAGGTAGAATCTCATTGACCTTACACGTTTACTACTCGCGCGCGCGCCACCGCCGTCGTCCCAATCCCTTTCGTAGGTGTGAGTTTACATAATGAACGAGATTACGATCTAACAAGAGCGGGCGGCGGAACACGTCCGAAAAGAGATTATCTCCAACATACGTTAGTGCGCGCAAGTAATTAGTTTAAATAAACCGCCGCCACACGCCGAGAGTTACTTTTCCCGTAGTCAACGAGTTTGTTCGAACTGTCATCGGCAGACGCGAGTTGTGCATAAACTATCGCGCGTGTGTGTGTGTGTGTATAAAAAACGCGACGTAGACAAATTAAAAAATTGAGATACACATTTTCTTTCTTTTTCTCTCTCTCTCTCTCTCTCTCTCTGTCTCTCTCTCCTTTTCTCTGGCGGTAAAGATATTTTTCTTTTTTGTATTTTTCGTTAAAGAAGCTTAAAAATTGACTTTTCGAACCTTCCGTTTTGGATGATTTTTCTCAAAAGCGGAGAGCGCACGCCTTGAACAGTCAAAATAGAATTTTCCGTCCGCATCGGCACGCATAACTCGGGAAGAGAGAGAGAGAGAGAGACAGACAAAGGGAGAGAGAGCCGGAAGTTATGCGGTGACGTATGAAAGAGAACAAATTGAATTTTCAACGAAAGGAACGTGTGAGAACTGCGCTGTCTCTTTGAGAAATTGCGCCCCGAGAAGCGCATAAAACATGTGATACTGCGATGTAACTTTATAATTACGGATATACGTATAATAACAGCATCATACGTTATTCCTTAGGTTGCTGGACACTCTTCTGCAGCAGTGTTACTTACGACATCCGATAAACAAGATTTTTTTAAACATTAGTAGTAGGGAAATGGCCAATGTGAGGCAAAAAACCAGATCTTCGGGTCAATAGACTTCTTTATTTTAACAGACGTTTCGACCCGCAATTTTCTTCTAGGAAGAATTCAGTCCATCAGTCGTGTGTTGCCGACACAATGTATCATAATGTCGTCCACGGGGTTGACATACCGACAAAACTTAACGCGAAGTAACCACTAACGCGACGGCCACCGACAGACTCTTATAAATAAATAAAGAAGTCTATTGACCCGAAGATCTGGTTTTTTGCCTCACATTGGCCATTCCCCTACTACTAATATTTCAAGAGAAAGATTTCAGAAGTTTTTTAAACATATTATATCATCCGTGATGTTCCCAAAAATTTAAATTAATAAAATCCTTCAAAAACTTCCTTTTTCGTTTGCAAGTAAGTAAATATCTTGAATCTATTATCGCTAGAGAACATACGTCAAATTTAAATTGAATTGAACACACGCACTTATCGATGAAAAATGAGAAAGGAGAAAATTTTCGGTAAAATTTGCCAATTTAAGCTTTCGAATGCTCGTCGACGGTAGAGCATGTAAAAAAATTGCTTTATTTCGATAAAAGATAAAAATTCACCCACTTTCTCGCTTCTGACGTCGCAATGCAAACATGGATGTACTCGGGAGTTTTAAAAGTAATGAAGCTTCGCGATAGAAGAAATATTTTATTTCGCCGGGCAAAATATATCATCGCTTCAAAAGAGAACTTTATATATTCTTTTATGTGAGAAGCTCATATTTTTACAGAATTTATTTATTCAAAACAAACAAGAAAACCCCGTCCCAGGAAAATGTATGTTAAACATACAGAAGAAAATGTAAAGTAAACATGGCGCATACGTTGCAAACTCAACGCGAGTTCGTCAGATAATAGAATTTTACTCTAAAACACAGTTCCAGAGAGAAGCACATTTCTATCAATCGTGTCGAATTCTCCTTTTAAGCTCGAAGCGTATCCAACCTTCATATCGGACTCTGCATTGAACCCTCGTTATCTCGTCTCTCGTCGTCGAGGGATCGCGGGGGAAGATTACGTCCGAAAATTGATTGCACATCCGGTAATCTCGGAGATATATACGAATTCGCGACACACACGAAATTTTCCGAACACGAACTCTCCTTCTCCCGAAGTCCGTGCGTCGCGTCATACGTTTTCTCGAGTTTCCGAACGTTCGGGAATTTCGACGCGTGAGAAAAGTTTTCGGCGCCGTGAATTGAATATAAGTATACGAACACACTTCACGTTTCATCGAACGGCGCGCGGAAGAGAAAAGTTTCGAAAACGGAAGAACATTATCGAGACATCTCTCGGCGACATAATGTTTGAAAGTTGATACTTTGTGCAAAGGTCGAAAAATTCGCAGGTGAAAAAAATTTTTGTTCCGCGTTTTACGCGACGAGAGATCACTTCCGGCGTCATCTCGCGATTCCGGCGAAACTTTTTCACGGATTACGAGCGCGCGATGCATATTTAAATTGCATTTCGCGAGCAATGCGAGAGAACGTTTTCCGATGTGCACAATACGTCCCCGAGATCTCCTTATAGTACCGGCCAAGTGTACGTACGAGAGCAACGTCAACGGACTTGCTTGCGTAAACGAAAGTCGGTCATCGATCAAACGTGCATCTGAAAAAAAAAAGGCGGCCAAAGGACCGCAACGCACAAAGCCGAAACTATTTGTATATCCGGCATCCATTGCGGATATTTCAGAAAATTTCTATTTTATTCACGAACAAATTCCGGCTTGCTTTTACACAATAGTTGCTTTTACATAATGGCACGTATAAATATGAGTAAAATATTTTACCTAAATGCGCGAAATAAATGACGTAAAATTATTTTTTTTAACAGTAAACACCTTTATCGCTTTTGCAACTGTTTGTGTTTCTCTTTCAGTTTGTTCTCTAAAAATGTTTTCTTCCAACAAACATTTTTGTAAATCGACTTTCTGAGTTATTCTATTTCTATTTGTTATTTGAAATAGAATAATATACATATGCTAAATGTATGTCAATTAACGCTGAACTGAATAATTTGACGTCAGATATTTAAACTATTTATTCATCTCTCTTTAAAATTTCACAATCCTTTAATTAATTATGTGATTTAATTACTACTAAAATTTTGATTTTGAATACGAATATGTTGCGCGCGCGCCGTTAGCCATTTTAAACCGTTATATGCGATATGGATAAATGTATTACTATTTTTTTTTTCTTCAGATAAATTTTATATCTATCTATACGTAGCATATTCGGAATTTTAATATTTTTTCAAAAAGATTTATAAATTCAAAAAATTAGAATTGTACATCTCTTTCTCTCTTTCTCTCACACACGCACATCTCTGATTCTTTAATTTACAATTTAATTTCTTTACCATTACACATTAAATTTGTCAAGTCTGTAACGTCTTACTGTTCACAGAAATGTGTTTCAATCTTCTCTCCCTTTTTTCTCATAAGAAGAAAGAGTTACACACGTTAAAAGTGCGAAACGGTCAGTCATAAAGGAGACACACTACGAGTAAGATAAATGAAACGTATGTTGCGAGGTGTAGCGCGCTCGTAAATCAAGCAACAGCCCCCCTGATGGATCGCCTTTAGCGACCTTTATATCCTGTTTTAT
This sequence comes from Pseudomyrmex cubaensis, assembly GCA_014825685.1. NCBI lineage: Eukaryota > Metazoa > Arthropoda > Insecta > Hymenoptera > Formicidae > Pseudomyrmex > Pseudomyrmex cubaensis. Next base: position 55,812 of record QVOA01015151.1, read on the forward strand.
TCTTTGTATCACTTTCCGTCCCATCACCGAAATCTGGTTGGCTCACTCCGGCCATAATCCAATCCAGTGGGACAACAACGATTCAGAAAACCCATAAAAAAATGGACTTCTCGTTTAAAGATCATAGAACACGACAGCGCGGATATATATAAAAACGATACGCCTTTATACACATGTGTTTCTTTCGCACAATGTACTTTATATATAGCGCTCGAACTTGCGTGTGTTTCAGATGTGCTGGAAAATATTGTACCAAAAAAAAAAAAAAAAAAAAAAAAAATTTTATAAAACGCAATAACATGCGAGCGACACGGATAAATTGCGTTTGAAAACGATGTTAAGACATAACGCGCGCGCGATTTCGAGAGCGATCGTCGAAATCGCTAGAGATTAAAAATCGCTTTGTGCGACACGCGCGCGCTATCGTCCGCTCTAACGCCTCTCTATTTATCGTGACGATGTGTGCGAAGTCACACCAACACTCACGGACAAGCGAAATGACGAGTCGCGGCAAATAGCGCGATGAACGTTGCGTCGTATCGGTGAAATTGGAACGTAAAACGTTATCGCGTTTCGCTGCAGGCGCGGATGCATTCAAAGCGAATCGTCGGATTTAAATCGCGCCACGCGCGCGATGTTATTCGGCGACAGTGATCGGTCGAAATACGAAATCTCCAATACCGAGAAAGAAGGAATGAGATGAATAAGTGGGAGCGACACGCGCGGAAGAAACGATAAGAACTGTAAGACAACGAAAGAGAGAGAGAGAGAGAGAAACGGGAACGAGAAGAGAAGCGGACGTAGACGATGTCTGAGGAGATCGTCGTCGCGTTTTATAAAAGCCGCGCGCGTATACCACCGTGACATTGTAAAAACCTTGGAGAGACAGGGCGACGACAGTTACCGGTGTCTCGCCCGTCGTAAGGGATGAGTCGGTGGTACGAGTGGCATAAAGAATAACGACGAGACGCGGCGCAGAGCATGCTTGATAGTCGGAAGAAGGCTTGATAAATTGGGTTTCTCGCGATTACGGTGCCGTTAAGGCGATGTCGCTCCGTACTATCCGCGCGAGGAACTAAAGTAAAGGGTGCGTCTGGTTCGTCCCTCGTCACGATTCCTCCTCGGAAACGTGGGTGAGAAATTTTCGCGCCATTCTATATTCCGGGTGATTCCCGACGTACCTCATTTGGTTAAACGCGCGGCGACAGAGAATTTGTCATACGTTACGAGTCGCAATTTGCGTTTGTGCTCGCGGGGACAAAGAGGGCGGGTCAAAAACAAAACGCGCGACGTTTGTAACGAAATTGCTAACATTTAGGGATGTAGAAATAATTATGTTGCGAACAATGGGATTATAATTCTCCGCCCCGGCTGCGCGCTGACAATGTGTTACCATTTAACAAGCCTTTGTTGGGCACGGTAATGCGCAATAGGAGATCGAAATGAAATTATCGCTCGACTCTCTTCTCGCCGTCCTTTTTCAAATCGCGGGAATAAAGAATTATTTTTTTTAATTAAACCACAAACGTGCCACATTTGCAAGGTAAAAGCGAGACTCGTAGAAATTTATAATACGAGAACGGTTAGAGAAGCAACGTTCCAATAATTGGATTTTCAGTAATAAATAAAGTAAATGTAACGTGAATTTATTTTTATAATAATTAAGAATATATTATTATAACCTATATATATATATATATATATATATGTGGTGCGTATGAACTGAAACTTTCGTGCCCGTGATAAAAATTCTGAGCCAATTTTTCTCCGATATTAAAATGTCAGAAAGAATTGTGTCTCTTTCACGTAAAAATGTTTTTAATTACTCTTTAATTAATTACAAGAATTATCAACATCTCTGCAAGTTATGTCGCAGCGAGGCTTAAACAACATCAACAACATTAGATGCCAATACGAATTCTCGCGTGTGCGCACGTTCGAGCGCACGGACAACGTGCCCCGACGTTAAACGAAGCTTGCACGCACCGTGTTTCCGCGTTTCTAATAATTTCAATGCGACCAGTCGAACGTAAAGTTCAGATTCTCAAATCCTTCGAACAGTCCCTAACTAACCGTGTTTGCGGTCGTGCTCGCGCTGCAGCTGCGATTCGCAGATACGACCGCCGCAGCGGAAGCGGAACTACGTGGTAATCTCATTTACAAATTCGTCAAAGGAATAGCTCGGGGGTTGATATGGAACTACACAACCGATCCCGCGCTATTATATCCGTCTTGTACGCGCGCGACGCGCACAATACAATCGATTCCCACGTTATTATTACGGGCTGGATAATGACCTTCCGTTCATTCATTAAGTCCCAATGTTATCACGCATTCCAAATCCTGCGGGATTGAAAAGCTCCGCCGAATACAATGGGAGGAAGGGACGGGGGGAGAAAAACTCGCGGAGACGCGTTTCCTCGCGCGCGCACATAATTCACATACTTTTATCTGGCGAAACGATCGCGTTTATGTGGAAAAAAAAAAACAAAACAAAAAACGCGCAAGTGGTTCTACGAGAGTTGTTCTCTCTGTATCCGTTCATAAAAGTCAAATAAACGGAAGTTGAATGCATTTAGCGAAGCTGTATTCGTTTTCCGCGTCGCGCGCGCGGTATCCCGGGAACAATAAAGCATTTTTTCTCCGCGTCTCTTACACGAGAGAGAGAGACTTCAAATTAGCTCGTAAATACCGTAGCGTGGCACCGCGCGGAATTTAATTTCGAAAGAGAACTCCCGCTTTTGTCTCGAGCGAGACTTTTCAAAAATATTCAGTCGGTGCGTCGCGCATATTGGCCGATACATTAATTCTCCGATATTGACCGAGCTCGTTTTCACAGTATGTGGGTGCAGTAGTTGTGCGTTACGCGTTTCCTATATTTTTTATATCTTTTTTGCGTGCACGCGCGTTGCACTTTCGAAGCATCTCGATTCAGACTCCGGGAGTCTGCGGTCCAGGCGGGAACGATGCGTTGCGCTCGCGTTTCTTAGAAAATACAAATGGCGCGCGTATTAAGCTGCAGCGCGCATAGATAGATGCGCTTTCACGTAAAATTCCAGCGGAAAGGCCAACGCTGATAATACGGGAGCAAATTTCCGGCTGTCACGCGTAATGGAATTAGATTCACGCGCGATAAACCAACCGTATAGGTACGTGTATATTACGACGACGGGATAAAATGTAGGACTCGATCGTTGCCGGTACGTTCGTTCTCGTTATCACTCGCGAGCTCGTCGCGGCACAAAGAATTCCTATTGTCCGACCGAGCTTTTTGTTATCCATAAAGGGAGTCTCTTCTTTAGGAATTCGAGAACGCAAACGTTCGAAAGTAAATTTGCACGAGAAAAGAATTATTAAAGATTATACAAGAAATTGGGAAATGTGTCCACCGCTTTATGTGTCTAACCGGTTCTCGCGATTAAGCTTCAAGGACTCTCTCTCTCTCTCTCATGTTTACTAAACCGCTCTGTCGTATGTAATGAACGGTAAGGAGCGGATTCGTCCGAAACTTCACAAGCAAAATGACTTCAACGAATACATTATGACTTAAGCGGGGGACTTAATGGAAAACGCAATGGAAATTTCATGCGGAACAGTTTAAGTTACGTTACGTTCGCTGATTGTCTCGGGGGCGCGCATCTCTGTTTACTCGCGGAATTAGATCTTCACGTAAATTACCTCTCGCGTTCCAGTTTCTATTCTCGGACGCGCGTTTAGAAACGCAACTTGGAAAATCCCGCAATTAGTCATTCGTTCGGTTACTTCTTTTTTTACTCGAGACGGAATTTCGAGAGCGAGCGCGAATCGAGCTGTTGTATTTCAGATATACGCCAGTGAGAGCGAGCTCTCGTGAAAATAAAAATCGACCGATAATCGGACTTCCTTAATCTCCCACGTCCGATGGACGTCGGATTCTCACGTCGCGCTCTCACGAGCATTGTTATTAACTTGTATCGATAGGAGCGCGTTGTCCGTCTCTTCGTTTCATTATGAAGCCCGCACGTGGATCCTGGGGATTATAAACGTTCACGTCCGTTACGGACCGTATAAATATGCGGAATAAATCGCGCAACCTCCGTGCGAGAAGGAACGAACAATGATATCGCTCTCATCGCGCTCGGACAATAGTGTGTCGGAAGCGCGGCGGATGTTGGCTGCGCCGGAGTTGGACGCGCGCTCGGTTTTACCTGGGAATGCGAGTGGTACTCGTTGCCGTTTGGGAATCTGAATCGGAATGGGCTGTGCACGGGACAGTTGAAGCGAAACGGGCTCTCCGCGGGCAGTCTTGGCGGTGGATGGGTGTGCGGGCCAAAGATCACGCAATCCATCGGCATGGGCCGTCCGGGCGCGTGATCGAGGGAGCGACACGAATAGCTGATGGGCGGTCGCACGGCTGGATGATCGGCCGGATGATCGACTGGGTGTCGACACGCGGGTTGCTCGATCGTCGGTCTGCCTGTGTGTTGCGCGGCTTCTGGGTGTTGCCGATGCTCCACCATTCGCGATACGTGCTCGGCCGAACGGCACCCGTGGTCGTGCGGCCTCCCAAAGTGGTGATCGTGTACATAACTGGCGTGATCTTTCAGTCGGCAAGGGTGCTCGATGGCGCGTATCATACGATGGTCTATGGTGCCGCCGCTGCTGCCGATACTGCCAGGCGACATCGAGGACGATGTGGTCGGATGGTCCACGAGCGATCGCGGTTGCTCCGTGCGTATCTGTTCCATTGATCTGCTCATGCCCTCCATCGGTCGTATGGAGTGGTGATGCTCGATAGAGGCACGCATCGGATCAGACGGCGGCTGGCGTATAATGGAGTCGATCGAACGCATCGACTCCATCGATCGCATCGCCTCGGTCGAGCGCATGGCGTGCTCGATCGGACGCATTGGGGATGGATCGGTCGATCTGCACGGTCTTTCCCAGCATCGCGGCACCGTGGCCGCGCCACTGCCGTGGATTCCGCCACCGCCGCCACCGCCGCCGCCGCCACCACCGTGACCTTGGGACACCCAACCGCCCGCGTACGGATGATCCATCTCCGTCGCGAGCCGTCGTTGCCGTCAGCGCGGCTCTCGTGCTCACGGAACTCGCGGCCGCATGGCCCTGTCCGGTGCCATGATTCGTTTTCGGTCGACGCAACGGACTGACGCGTCGCCGCCGCGTCGTCGCGCACTGTCACTCGCGAAGGTTGACGCGCGCTGTCGCTGGCGCGTCACGACGCGTCACGTCACACGCCTCGCGGGGCGCGTTCCAGATCGACACGGACACGAGAAAGAACCGACCGACCGACCGCGGATCCGAGCGATGTATTTGAATCGTGAAGAAAAACCGTAGTACCAGCTGGAATCGTACGCGGAAGAGCACGCGGAAACTGTCGAAGAGGAGAATAGAGACACGACGAGCGAGAAGAAGAACGAGGCCGAGAAGAAGAACAAAGAGAAAATAAATTCGGAACAAAAGAACGGAGCGGAACAAAAAGAGAAACGGCACGAGGGAGAGCGCGAAGCGAAAGTGAAACGTCGACTATCCAACGGTCTCGCGAGTGAGAAAAGAGTCGGAGCGATGGAGGAAGCCGTGAGCTAGTGCGGCAGCGACGGAAAATCGACGCATCGCGGTGCCGCGCTCCCCAACACTGAGCCTCGCGGCTTCGACTGCCGCGCAGTCCCTCCACGCAAACCGACCGACCGACCCACTATCCTCGACGGCCACCCACCCGCCACCTAGTCATCCCTCCCTCTCACACGTACCACCCTACTATGCCCCGTGTCTCATCCGCCAGCATCACCAACCCCTCAGCGGCAACGCGGCTCTCCTTCATCCCTCTGGACCGCAATGTTCGCCCACCGCCTCCGGTTCAACTCTGTCTCTCTCCGGCCTCACCCCCCTCTCTTACGCCCTCGTCTTTCCAACGATCTTCTTCCAACGAACTCAACCGCAATTTCCCCTTTCTTCCCTTTTCGACGAGGTGCCGTTCGTTCGTCGTAAAATCTCCCACCTTTCGTCCTTTTCCTTCCATACTATCTTCTCCGATCCCCTTTCTCGCCGTAAACAACCACCAAATTCACCGATTATATACGCTCTCTCTCTCTCTCTTTTTCTTTCTTCTTCACGTCCTCTTCCGTCAGAATTTTACTCCCTCTTCGTCACGTAAAAGCGTCGGTTATTTCTGTCCGAACGTCAGTCTTCCTCGATTCCTTCCGTCTTATCTCCGATGGCAATTTCCTGTCATTCAGAGAAGCAAGTTGAAATAGATCACGAGAGGAAGTGAGTGTATCGAAGACTCTGGCACGTCGGTCCAGAAACAGAGGAGATGCGCGTGATTGGCGACCGAATATCGGAGACTCTCTCCCTCTCTCCCTCTCCCTCTCTCTCTCTCTCTCTCTTTCAAGTATAATATATGCGTCCCCATACGCCGAAGGCGAGTGAATGAAAAATGACCGATCGATTCCCTCCACGGGTAGGTGGCTCTCCCGACGCTAAGTCTCATTCCCGTACATAGCACCCTCAATTCCCGGTGTCGTTCGAAGCGCCGGACGGAACGCTGGAGCTACTAATTAAGCGCGAGCTTTTCGCGACGTCGACGATGATGACAACGACGACGCGTCGCAGTTCGTTTCATCCTTTGTCTCGCGCGCGAGAGAATTACCGACAAGTCGCTACGTTATAAAGTACAAAGTGAAACTTTCATCGAAGCAAAACGACGCGCCGGTCAGAGAGAACTCGACAAGTCCCTTAACTGCGAGTTATTGTAAACTGTGCCGACTAAAGATCAGCGAGTAATGATTCACGAACTTGATAAAAGAGAAAGAGAAAGAGCGAAGAAAATGTAGTTGTGTAAAACGTAAAAATTCAAACTCGGGGTTTGCAAACCCGCGTGAATAATGTATAGCGGTCTTGAGCGTTCCTGATCGAACTATATATCCCGGCGCCAATACGCACGGAATAAATATTTTACAAATACGCGCCGGGGACGTGTATGCGTTCCGAATAGAAATATCGAGTTCCGAAAACGTAAAGAATATTTTTCTCCGCGCTCCTCCGATTAGGACATTAGTTTTTAACTATTCGATTCGTTGATCAATTCGGGGCCGCCCGAGTTTTTATCCTGTCCCCCTTTCCGGCGGGAAGATTGAAGAAGCCAGACGTCATTTACCAACATTTTCAATTTGTAGAATCGTATATCTCGAAGTATACGTGCCGAATTAAAGTGATATTAGAAGGAGGTCGACCCCGAACACATATTGAAAGACCCCCCGAACTTCTAATACCGTAAAAAAGCGGAAATAATGCCGTATAAAAGCGTAATCTACGTGATGCTGTTACAAAACTCTCTCTCTCCGAAGGAAATAAACGGAAAAAAAAAAAAAAAATATCGAAAAATCTTATTTGATTGGATGGTATGAAATTTAGTCAAATCGAACATCCATTCTCGCAATTAATACGCAGCGGAGTTTTCAATCCGCGCACGCTCGACGCAAATCAGCGCGGCCCTTGTTAAACTTCTTCTCGATGATTAAATAGCCATGCTTGTAAAAACGTTCAATTTGTATCGATATATACCTCGCGTTCCTTCTGTTTTCATAAAACCGCGCAAACAAAAACCTTCTACATCGACGCGTATATTTCATTTATCAGATTACAATACGCTGCGTATATCTCGATTATCAAATTGTTTATCGCACGCGTGATAGACTTGGAAATATCGTGTGTTGAATTATCGTAGCGCAAAAAAAAAAAAAAAAAAAAATCTCACTTAAGGAAAATAATCGCCGTCGCTGATTACCATAGTTTCTACGCTGTATCCTGGAAGCGTGTTGGAAACAACATGCAACCGAGTTACGTGAAATCGCCTCTTTTTAAATCGAGGGATGATGCAAGCCAGGTTTCTAGCTGCAAGCTAAACAGGCATTCGCCATTACATCCTGCGTTCTGAATAATTCATCGCTCGACATCCACCGGTGTAACCCTTAAATGTATTCCATTACCATTTGGTAACGACGCTAATTTCCCATGCACATGACACCCTCAGGATAATCTTGAAGCTCACACCGTCTTTCGGCATCCGCGCTCGTCTCAATTTCGGTTTGAATTCGAGTTGTTTTTTTTTTTTTTTGTGAAGAATATCTTTCTTCGTATCGCTTTGTAGATTCCGAGCGCATTCCGTAAATCGCGGAGCAAAAACTTTTAATAATTTTGTTTTTCTTCCGTTCACCGGAACGGCAAATACAAAGTTTGCAAAATTTAATGATACCCGCACGATCACGTTCACGGTTTTTCCCGGCGGAAAAAAAAAACACATGACACGCTAACCTACATTCCAAGGTTGCCCTATATTTCGACACGTGAACTCGGAAAAACGTCGCGCACAGTAGCTTCCGTATCCCGACATGTTATTACATTGACTTGTGTGTATCAAAGATTAACGATCGACTTAATAAAATCGCGACTTTATGCGCATCAGCGAACTTTAAACGATTGAAAATTGAGTGCGGAACTTCCTCGTCCTTTTTTTTTTAACGATCAAAACGTCATTTAAATACACTGTTCCGCCAATTGTGCGCAAGAATCTTCGGGGCTTTCTACAATGCGCGGAAATAATTATTGAAAGACTTAATGATTCGCACGCGCATATTGAACAAAATCGCGAGATTTGCTGACGGCAACGTAACATCATGGACATCGCAACGAATCACATTAAACCATAGATAAAGCCACACAAAGCGGATGTACAGATGGTCATCGACGATGCTCTATTGACGTGTATGAGAATTGACGAGATTTTATCACATCCGAAAATCGAAGCCGACGGTTTCGGTTTTGATATCGTCGTTTAATAGAATTACAAAATGACAAATAAACTTCAATATACCGCGCGAATCAACGATCTTGGAACGAACCTTGATTCATCCTGCTCCGGTTCATGCAAGAACATTGTGTTACTAATTGCCTCTAATTACTAATTACTCCAATCTGTACGGGTCACTTAGTTAAAACGTCCTTGTCCTCTTTCGCAAGATTTTCGCACAATTTACGAGACGAACATGCTAAAGTTCAGCCTTGTACTAAAATTGATGCTCCCTAAGAGAATGAGGGATGCATCGGCGTAGTATCATTTATCACGCTGTACGTGTACACACAGATTCATATGGTAATCAAATACCTTTGACTTCTCCGAGCATCTTGACATGCAAAATAATACCGAGATTACTGACCAAAGATTAATAGATCGAAACAAACATTTAATTTCAATCTTTAAAAGATGAAGCAAGCATTTAATTTCAATCTTTAAAAGATGTGAGAGAACATTTCAAAATGTCACTGAGTAAATTTGGCCACGCCATAATTTAACCACTGCAATTATTGTGCTGCGAACCTGCTTCTTTCATTCATGTAATCGCACTTATACGTGAACATGTATAGCAATTCTGTTGATTCGTTAAACTTTGTATTAAGTTTTATGTGTGGAAACAAAAACAAAAAGAACGTTTGTCTGTTAGAACTGACGTATAACATATAATATAAATTCAATAGAAATCACATATGTATATGTATATATATATTATTTTTCACGTTTAGAGAAGGTCTATATATCTACAAAATCACACAATATATCGAACGCATCACGTATCGTACTCGATGATTCTCAATCCTCTTATCTAGGATTAGCTTTAAGCCTTCGCGCGATAAAGTCCGCAGTCATCCGCATCATACAGAGAGCTACGTTAAAAATCCATCAGGTTTTTCAGTCCCTCTATATAGGATGAAACATGTAATTTGTACGTAGGACGATTCTCTTTCAAGCGCAAAAGCGATTTAATGCGCGAAATTTATATACAAGAGATAATTTTTTGCGAAATTTTAAATTCTCTCGTAATGACATTCATCGGTAATAATCGTAATTTTTGTGTGATAACGCATATAATAATTACAATATTATAGAACGTTATATAAAAGCACAAAGCTGTTTTATTAAAAGAAAGCTTTCGAATGACGGCATTCAGTGTTAATTAAAAAATTAATTAATTAATGTGAAATAATAACTTGTAAAAGCGGAAACCGTATCGACATAGTTGACTTATTACTCGCAAGGTCTGACCCAACCCGCGATTCTACTACTGTGCGCGTTCTAGTCTGACCTCGCGCGCGCGCTTTATATTCACTTCCTGCTGATCTATACCGTGTTGCGGCAGGAGGATTCTTTTAACAGAAACGCATAATTATACCGCAAATTTGAGACATTGTGTGCGAACCGCTGTGAGGTCGCAAAAAAAGAAAAAAAAAAAAAAAGAACCGAAGGCGAAGCGCGAATGCATAAAATTACAAAATTTCCAACTTGACTTGCTGATGCGCGCGTTAGTCGTTAAAATTCTAGAGGTCAACCCCTCAAGTATGGCGACTTAATTTTGAAAGACCTTTTAGTTTGGGACTTTGTCGAAGCCCTCGGCGTCCTCAAAGTTGTATGCGCGCGGTACTCGTAAGTTACATTAAGTAGCTCTCTCTTGATAACGTTAATATCCTGACGTCTCTTGATAGATAGGCTTTTAAAAGATTTTCGCAACTACGACGCTTATGCTAGTTGCATCCCCGGCAGCCCTGACATCTTTCACTTCCTTGCACACCGTCACGTATACACACCGTCCTTTCCTTTTATTCACAGGACATTTCCTCTGTGTTAACAGTGCTTTACACATTGCTTTTATACATACAAGAACAACGTTTCTTCCATCTTTATTATACCTCCCTTACTACGCGCCGTAAAATGTTATTGCGGCGAGCTAGCGCACACACACGGTACACTCATGCATAAAAATTTCCATGAACGAATACGTTCGAAATGATTTCTGTGTGTCGCGCACGCGCAAACACGGAACCGTAGATCCTTATAAAACGTTATACGGGCCTGTGTCGCGAGTTTACCGGCTCGTATTTTCCGGCGAATGATTCTTCTATCAAAGTAATGCAACAAATTAGGTTAGGTTAGCGACAAACGTGTATGTGAGGTCGCGCACATACACGTTTCGCCGGGGTGAGCTATGTCAGCTATGATATTAGGTAGCTCCGGCTGCTCCTTTCATGTGAAAGACGAAAGTCCGATAGCGTGCATTCCTTAGAACCTGCCAAGTCGCCACTTTTTAACTTAACTTTTCAGAGTATCGTAAACTTTTTAACCCGCGACCGCAACTTCAACGCGGTTCTAATAATGAATAACTTTAAAAATTGCTCACTTCCTCAAACAAAACGCTCGGGCGTTGCGAGCGATCTTCTTCATTTATTTAAAGTCGCCTCGTTTCCTTTGACATCGCGCGAAAAGAAACAGCAAACGGAAAGGAAACTGCGAGTGTAGCACTATTTTTAAAGTGCCCGGACATTTAACTAATTACTAATTTTCTATAAAGGTGACTGTGTATAACGCCGGAGAGCAAAGATTCTTTCGCTGGGAAAAGAGAATCGAATCGGTCATTTGTAACGCTTAAATAATTAGAGAGCTCGAAAGAAAGTAAAATATGCAGAGCCAATTAATTATCCTCTCGGCGAAACTTTTCGAAGCCGGCGGCGTGCGAAAAATCGTCGACCGGGGGCTTGTTCTCCGTTTCTCCGGTGTCTAATTTTCTATGATTGATGCGCCTTTTCTCGCGCGCGCCGAATCGGCTTAAAAATTATTTCCACGTATAGCAGACTCGAAAAAGCGCGTTTGTATACGTTCGTTTTTCTTTCAGAAAGCGAAATAAAGTTTCATCAAATAAAAACGATCGTTATATAAACTTCGCGCGATATCATATACATATGTATCATCGTGAAAAACTGACGGCTCGAAAAATCAAAGCAAATTTCAATTAGCAATTTCGCGAATAATTCGCCTGTCTCTCGCGTCTCGTGTCAACTACGGGCGAAATGCGCGATAAAATACGCGCGCAATCAAATACACATTAAATATCCGGCGAACGATTTTCAATTTAGTTCTGCGGTTTTAGTTTTGTTCGCGCGTCGCGTCAACTGTGCGCCGAAACGAAAAATAATAATCTTTGCTCGAGCTAAGAAACTCATTAGTCGTTTCCCCGTTGTGCAATCTGAACCGCCTGACTCATTTACGCAGGCTTACACAGCGGTTGACCAGAGATTCACCCGGGGTTGCATTTAGATACTAATCTCCCGTAACAGCGCTTAAAACTCTATTGAATTAAAACGACAATGAAATTATTTTTGTTTTACATTTGTAATTTATCTCAAGTAGCGCGATGTTCTTTCTCTTATTCGAGGAATTCAAACAAATTAGGAAATAAATCCCCAACGACCAAATCGACAAAATAGTCGTTCGGCAAAGATTAGTGTACTAATTGCACGCTCAACTCATTTGCTTCTCTCTCTCTTTTGCAGTAAATAACCTTAAAAAATCAAGTACTTCTCGATTGCGCAACAACATTATTTTCTTGTACAAAAAATCATTATTCCGTTTTGCCAGACGCAGTTGATAACTCGCAATAATCGCGCGGATTATTTACTCGCTCCAAATACGTAGCGTGACCTTTCTCGAGCAAGTTCTCGCTCTTCTGCGAACATTTTTTCCAGTCTAGCAGCGCCAATCAGTTGTTTCAAGCTTTGTTAGGCACATGGAAGATTATGTCTAAAAAGAAAAACTTCGAAAAGAAAAACTCTTAAGAAGTAAGCGTATCCCCGGCTTATTGTACTTGGCCATTATTGAGGCAAACGGATGACGTATAAGAGCGAGAGAAAACAAAGTCTGTTCCAAAAAATCTATTTGTTCCATCGCCAAATGCCGAAGTTTCTCTCGGATCCTTTTCGCGAGACGTGCATTACTTATACGTACGAAACAAAATACACAATAACTTCAACAACGTTCCAAAAATTCTTGCTTTCAGTTTGTCTTCGTAAACTTTTCGCGAAAAGTTACGCATATATATACACGTCTAAATCCCGATCATCATCTTTACTTCGATGCGAAATACGAGTTTACGCGTTTCCCGATGTCAACGCCGAAGGCGTTGGATACGACTCGATACTGCCGACGCAGTTATGAAAGTATCGCGCGTACTTACGTGTTCCGTGATATGTGCGAAGGAGAAGTTTAAAGTTGCGAAGCACAAACCGAGACGGAGAAGATTAACGACGCGACGCCGCGCGGCCTCTCATCGATCGGTCGCCGCCGTTTTCGTCTCTCACTTTTGAAGATGTAATAAGGGAAAGATGAACGCGAGCCCGTAATTTACGCGCAAATATACCTACAGACCGGGAACGGCGAGAGAACGAAAACGTTTCTCTCGCCGTCGGAATGGACGGATACTTATTGAAGCAATTACGACTTTTAATTACGTACGATTATAAAGTTTAATCGGACGTCGCTTTCGTATATAATTACCGCGCGTGCCCGCGCGAGCGCATTACCGCACGCGATATATCATTCTGTCACGCCTCTCTCGACGTTACCGCGCCGCGACTCCGCGGCCTCGATTTATCATATTCCCCGCAGCCAAGGTCTCGCCGGGACCGCGAAAATGAAGAGTCGCACAAACGCCGAGTAAATAACTCAAGGGCGCGAAGACGCGATACAATAGTGACCATTACGACCGTAAATCGAAATCGTTGGCTTAAAACGAGCGCGTATTCCTGTAATCGTTTGAAAAAAAAAAAAGAAGAGCAATTAAGCGCCCTCGGTAAGCGCGGTTCCGCTCGTCTCGAAAAAAAAGAAAGACGCTCTTCTAACAAGTTATAATTGTTAAGAGATCGGACGGGGAAAGGACTTCCGGGGAGCGGCACGATGATTTCCATTGTCCGGAATGAAAAAAAAAAGGACACACCAGTCCTCCTCACCAGATTCCGAGAAACTTTTTCACCGCGCGATGGCGCTTCTTTTCCTCCCGATCGCCCGGGAGGTACGCGCGCAAAATTTCGAGATTACCGCGCGGACAAGCCGCGCACAAAAAAAATTTATCTGCAACCCGCGGGCAGTTCGCGACTTCTCTCGTGTGTCACCCTTTCTCCTTTCCCCGCCCCTTCTTCTCGCGGTCACACCGGGGTGATAAACTATACGTGTTCCAGAAACCTTGCCAAGCTCAACTAGTAACTGGCACCGTGAATCCGCGTATATAAGTGGCGAAACGTTTTGCGCAGCTAAGAGCTTGAGCACGAGAATTAACACGTTTTTGTCGCGAGTCCATTCTTCATAGTACGGCGACGTATTTAGCACAGATGCCACTTAATTGGAACGTATGAAGACAACGAGAATTTCGACGAGTGCTTATTATCGGTCGCAGTGCGACAAACGATCGATCCTCGACAAGGGACTGCAAAGTCGCGGCACGAGAAATCCTCCATCATTAATTGAATTTCTCCTTTTTTTTCTCTCTCTCTCTCTTCACTGTCCACACATCTGTCACATGTGTCCGTAAAAATATTTTGCATTAAAACAAGCTTCTCTCTGACACGCCCAAATATAATAATTATTCATTACATTTATATTTCTGCTGCACAAAAAAGAAAATATTTTTTTCTTTTTGAGGAATAGAATTTTCCCTAAACAAAAAAATATAATTGAGACAAATGACCAGAGCTGCCGCAACATAAAAGAATATGTTTTGCGAGATAAACAGAGCGCTCGCTAGTTATGCCGCTTGCGTAACATTCGGCCGTTGCGTTAACATGCGTTTCGGTGATAACGCGTTCATTTTTGTTCTCTCATGCGCGAGAGAATAAAAGCACAACGCGTGTGTTTCGTTATGCTTTTGCCCTTATATGCATTCCGTATCATGGCGCAGAGCTGCGAGCTCCGGCGGCGATTTTTCGCCGCCACTTTATCTCCGTCATTTATTTTATCAAGAATTTCGAAACGAATGCGGTCGCAAACGGAATTCGTTTAAATGCGGCGGTGTTGCGGTCGAAGATTTACGACGGGGCTTTTTGCGGGGGTCTTGGGCGCGACGAATATAATTCAAGAGCCGATCGATAATTGATAACCCTAATAAATTGAATCTCATTGTAATTCAATTACCGTCTGCTTCCGCTTTTAATCATCGGAGCGCTTCGACGCGACGATTGCCCGCGCGTTGACCACGGACACGGCCGCTGTGCACACATTGCGCGTGCACGAAAATATTAATTAACAGACATTAAGGGACGCGGATTATTACGCGCGGCTGAGGAAAAGCAGACGGGAGATAATTCCGCGTTTATATTTGTGCAACGCGCCGTAAGCTTTTCCGATTGCCTTTGCATGCGAAATCGTTTTCTAATGTTCAGACGCGCAAATTAAACTCGCATTTCAACAAATATTTAAAAAAACGAACGGTTTGTTCGCACAGTTTTAACAATGGGTACTTTGTTGTAATTGAAAAATAATTCAACGATATAAAAAGTAACATGACGTTTTTCGGATAAACAAAACTCGTTTGTAAACATAAATTGTAACATATATTCTCGACGATTTGAAGGTTATATAATTGTTTGCAAATATGTTCAGTCTTTTTTTGTTCGCGAAATTGACCCGCGACAACGCCTTAGCGTCTCCGCGCTCTCAAAAAACAAAGCTCTCGTCTCTCTTATCTAATTACAAATAAATGTATTTTCGATAGGAATTACAATTTTTTCTTTCCACGAGACAGAGAGCGACGATACTGTCATAGGATTCGAATTACAGTTTATTAAAAACAGCCGAGCATGCAAATGTCAAACGATATCGGAAAACCATCGGTCACGATTCCGAATGGATTTCAAATTATGACAGTCTCGATAGTGACAATAATAAATTTAACGTTATTAATTTTACAGTCAACGCGTTTCAATCGCACGCTGCAGTAAAAATAACGAACGCAATATCCTCCGCGCGATGAAACACACATAAATTCGCTAAATAAGAGTACCGATGAAATAAGGTCAACGTCTAACTTCGATGTCATTTGCATACATTGAATGTTAATTGTTAATCCTGACTGTGTTTTTAAATCCAAAACTACCCACAACTACCCCGTGCTAATTTAAAGTTTGTTAATAAAATCGCGGCTCGAAGTTACACCGTGAAGTATGCTTGGTTCAACTTTCAATCACGAAAGCATGAATATATAC
This sequence comes from Pseudomyrmex cubaensis, assembly GCA_014825685.1. NCBI lineage: Eukaryota > Metazoa > Arthropoda > Insecta > Hymenoptera > Formicidae > Pseudomyrmex > Pseudomyrmex cubaensis. The sequence goes on from QVOA01015151.1 coordinate 71,889, forward strand.
GCGTAAAGCGGCGCGTATAACGCGAAGGGAATAAAACGTTACATCGGAAAACTATTTTACCTATTTACGAGGAGAGCATGACGATCGTCCGATCGAAAAGTTGGCTTCACTTACCTGCAAAAAAAAACAAAGCGAAATATATTAGATCAAATCTGATATGCGTCCGCACCAATATTTAAAAAAAATATATATAATTATATACATATATATATAATTTCAAGGATAATGCTGTACATGGGGTGGAGTAAAACCCAAAATAGATCTCAAAAGCTGCGCTATTCAATGTTTGGAGAGAGTTGCGGGACACACGTGTTATCCATCTGACAACACAATCCACAACTACTTTACATGTGGTACCCGAATGGCCTAATTTTGCGCGTCCGAAGGGCAGGTGAGGGTAACGAGAATTAATGTTGCAACAAACGGGTCATATTTAGGTTGGCAAACTAATGGATCAACAGTCAGACCCCCGGTAGAGCTACCCGCTCAACGCTCCGATAATTGGAGCACGGCGCGCGAACGGCGTTTGTGTGTTCCTTACGCCGGTGAACTGAATTATGGCTTTCATAATCTCGTCAAACTATGCACTCCCGCAATGCTCTATTATCGCGTGTTATTAGTTTGACAATTGCCGCGCGTGGCGCGCGTGCTATACGAAGCAAATACAATACGATCCTTAGACGTCTTACTGCCTATTGTCGCTCGCACACAAGCACACATTTACGATTCTTCTCGCACAGTCTCGAAAAGATCGTCAAAAACTCGGGGGTTTACGCTCGTCCGTATTTACCAAGTAGAAACATTGTATTGTGGAAATACGTTTTAATATTCTCTTTTTGTTGGACAAAAATATCTCGTAAATTCTCCGAGTTTATATATAAATTTGAAATATCACATCTAGAATTATTTGAAGAGAGAGAGAGAGAGAGAAAATATTCCCATCTAAAATTATAATAATTTGGTTATACAGATAACAATATTAGTAATTATATAGCGTATAAGGCCTTGCGTATTTTATTGTTACGCTTATTTTACGTTCAATTAAGCTCATTAGTGGAAAGAAACAAGTGGTACGAATCGTTCGCGAAAGCCGCACGTAAATCCGATACGGCAATATAAGCTGCACACGGAAAAATCTACAATAGCCATTATATTAACAAATCCATTGAGGTATTGGCGCCGTAATTATATATATATATATAGCGTGTGCCAAACTATTTTGTTTTAACTTTGGGTGCGCAAAAGAGTCGGAAAAAAAACCGTTCTTTCCGCGAGCGAAGGTCGCAGTTATACCGTGCAATCTATCAGTAGTAAAAATAAAACGCCCACTTCGTACAAATGAGACCGTAAACAGGGACGATGCCGTAAATATACCTATCGACAGCAAGATGCTCTTCGCAATCTTTGCGAAAATAAAATAAATTCAAGGCAAAAAAAAAAAAAAAATGCGCGACGATATATGAAAAGAGAAAGAGAGAAAAGTTTATTGACATCAAATTTGTTCTAAACAAAAACGGTTTGACACATTTCATAAATTCCGAATTTACGTACAAACAACTTGGCGATTGGAATATATGTGTAATGAGACTCTGGCAAGACGCTAATTTGTATATATATATATGTATATATATAATGAGATCGTTATCTCTAACAGCTTAATTAAGTTCATGACAGATAAGCTATACGAATGAGTGTTTGTAGAGATATCTAGAGATAACATAAAGTAGATATAATATTTACTTTAAAAGATAAACTATCTAAACTATACAATACAACGTACAATATTGACAGTAATATTTTAAATTCCGCTTATCGTTTCTAATAAGATTATTACGTATCTATTACGAAAATTAATTAATTTCAATCAATTTCAATTTTATTTCATTTCTTTCCGCGTAATTCTCTCCGCTACAGGTATATTCTCGACCTTTTTCGCGCGGAAAGAAATATATACTCTTTTTTTGTAAATATTACTATATTTGCTACATTGTTTAATCAAATATTTTCCCGTAAAAGTAGTCGCATCAACTGCACATTTAAAATATTGGTCGCCGGAGAGGTTTAACCAACACACACATTTACATTTCGCGGAATTAACTTCTGCCTGTGTGTGTCAACAGATGTCACGTATTTTTGTTGGCGCATTCAGGGGATGTTAATATCGATTCGTATCTGTCTCTCTCTCTGTACGTGTGTGCATGTCGCACGGCAATATAAATCAACAATTAAATATTTTTTGCTCAGCATTGATATTCGTCAAAAAAACACACACACACACGATCCGTTTTATTTTGGTCGTGCAAACTATCAAAAGAATTTCAAAACGATACAGTTCTTTTTATACGCAACATGAAAATAAACAAGCTAATTGCGGAAATGACTCAAACTCGTATATTTTAAGGATTGTATGCAAAAGTGTATAACGTATTGCAATCGCGTTTGTCTTGTTTCGGAAACATTAATGCTGTAAAAGCTCTTTTTACGTGCGTCTAGAGTTCCAGCTCTACTCGCGTTACACTCTTAACAATTCTTGTTAACTTCTTTTATATATCAAAGGCTAATACGCCGCTTTCCTCCGTAAAACCTTGCATAACGTAAATCCTAAAAGCCGCATATACCGTTTGCGTCACTCTCGCGCAAACGACAAGATGACTGCTTCACTTTTTTGTGAAACACAACGCGAGCGAGAGCGCGCGCGTTGTTCTTTTCCACGCGACCATGTATTTTGCATAAAATTTGTGAAGCGCACTTCTTGAAACAACTTTTCTCCCATAAAAACTTGATTGAATGTTGTTTCGTATTTTTTTGCAATTTTCAAATATTCAAATTTATGTATAGTTCTTACGTATTGCATATTTGCGAAGTCGAACCGCGCGATTTATTTAAAACACAAAGTTTATGTTGCAAAACTCGTGAAAAAAATTCATACACTTTTTCATACACGCGCTCATTTCCGTTTCCGGTGCCGGCATATTAGGGCTTTTTTTTTTGCGCTTTTTTTTTGTGCTCGAAATGAAAGAGGCATGTGCGCTTGTCCACATAAGAGGGGGAGAGAAAAACTAGAAAATACAGTATGTAAAGAGCGTAGTGTAAAAGGAACCGGACCTATTGTTACGTGTAACGATGATATAGCGCCAACGTCATTTTTCTTCTTCGAGCGCCTGTTTCGAGGCGCGCAAGTATACTATGTATAAGTCCAGGCTGACGCCCTTCTCTTGTCATTTAATTTTATTCCTCGCGATCGGGAGTGGCAGAAGTTGAGTCTCGAATGGCTATTCTCAGCCGTGTATGTATTTTCGGTCTCTCGTTTGAGTAAGGAAGCAGGAAAGACAGAGAAGGGAAAGAGAGAGAGAAAGAGAGTCAAAATCCTTCGTTACGTCAGCTTTAAGGAGAACGTTTTGATATTCAGGAGTACCGCTGTGTGCCGTTTTGATATTCGTTCCGCGTAGCAACCTTACTCATATCATTATAGCGGCAGTTCGCATAAGCCGTAAGGAATCTTGTAGCGTAAGGAACATATTGCATATACGCGATGGTCCCCTTCTTTCTCCGCTACATTGCGCGTTTGCAGAAATCGACGCGTCCGCGATTTCTTCCGAACGCCGTATTCCGTATGCGGTAAAGCAATTCGACGACGATATCCTCATATTTTTTTTTTTTTTTTTCGGCACGCATCAAACCCGGAAGCCGCTTCTTTGTCCGCAAAACCGGAAATTATCGTACTTCTCTTCTCCATGCGAGAAGCGCAGTCTCCATTCCGAACGGAAAATTTTTCGGATTCTATGCGTCCTGCACTCGGCTTCCATTTCCCCCGCCGTGTCCGTTATGCTCTCGGAAATCGTGGATAGGTTGGACTTCAAACTCTTTCAGAGAGAAAGAGAGAGGAAGAGAGAAAAAGAAAGAGAGAGAGAGAGAGCAAACACGCTCTTAAAATTTCTCTCGTTTTTCGCAGAGCAAAAAACGCCGGCAAAATTTGTTACCTTCCGTCTTTCCCTAACTCGCGCTACGTTTACAAGACTATTATGCATGTGAGGGTACACATGCATATCTATATACGTGTTATGTTGATAAATATATCAAGATATACACGCACGCCGACGTATCCCTCATGCCTTGCTCCGCGTCACGTCTTGTTTGTCTAGCTATCGTCCGGACTCGAAATTATTCAACAATAAAGCGAGATGCTGATCGAGGAGGCTTTAATAAATAACAATACGAGACATTAATCCTCGTTAAATGTTAAAATTTCAAAGCGACGCGACGTTCGGGAAGCCGTTTACTCTTCATGCGAGAGGCAAAATTCCAGTATAATAGAATGCCTCAACTTTTCCCCTCTTCTCCGGAGGCAAAAGCGGACGCGTACATATTGGCTCGAATCGTTGATCCTAAGCCAGGTATTTTACGATCCGTCCGGCTTTTTTGCGTGAAAAACTTTTGTCGTGATTAATTTGCCGTAAAAGATATTGACGGCAATTCATTAATAATTTAATCGAGAAAACTCGGCGTATATAATCGCGGTTTTTACACAGAAGCTTTACCGGTAAATATTACTATTAAAACAAAGAAGAAAAAGATAGCATTATTTTAAGCACTATCTGCAATATAAGTAATTTTAATCTACATTAAAATAATTTTGTATAAAATTTTTTGCGTAAACACCGTTTAATTTCGCGCAAAGTACTGTGTCTATAAAAATATAGATATAATAGATTCATCGTGGTTTAGCACAAACTTACTACAAATAAACTTCATTAATAACTTTTCTACAAATAAAACTGCATTAATATACTTGTAAATGTAATTAAACAACACATTAAACAACAAATTATGTTTGCGTGCACTTTATATTTGCATTTTTCAAAAAACTTTAACTTCATATTTTTACAATCAAAGAAATTAATTAAAATAATATCATGCATATTGCAAGACAATATTGATTAGAATTTGAAAATTGAAAGATATTACTTAAAAGATTTTAATTGAAAGACATTTTGTCGAAAACCCAGTACATACGTGCGTGTTTTAAATCTTAGTTGTGAGATACGCACATATTTCTCTCTTCTCGGCTTTTAAATGTGAAATAGTTGTGTAGTCTATATGTAAAAAAATGTAAAAAATGTATTTATTGAACTTTTGTACACAACATCGTGTTCCATACATACTACATACGCGTGCCTACATGCAAACGTGGCAAATTTCAATATGATGTCCCATGCAATTTAACATTGCACATATAGATCCTGCATGGTATAACGCACACAAGTGTGGACATATAACTTTCATGTTTGTTCTCGTAAACCAAACTGTGTGTATGGTTTACTTTGCTTAAATGGATCAGCCGTATTTCATAATTTAGTCACCTAATTTAGCTTGTTATATAGCATAGTCTCACAATATAATTCGTCAGAGGTCCGCCTTAAAATCCATTTTGTTCGATAATTAACGCTAAAAGTTCGTTCAACCGTTCAGATACAGTTTGTTCAAGGAAAGTATGTATTATGTGACTCAACTTTGCGCTTTTCTTCCCATCGCGCTGCACGTATCGCGCAGAAAAGTTCTAATAAAAACAAAAATAGAGCAGTAGAGCATAATAAACGAGAAAGAGAGACGTTTCGTTCCCGGGGGAAAAATGTTTCGAGTGCGAGAGCCGAGGTGTACTTTGTATTTTATAACGAAGTGTACGCAAACGAAAAATGTCGAACCGCGGTGCTTTAAGCATCGGTCTTTCCGTCTTTGAGGCGCGCTCAAGCGCGATACTCGCGCCGTATATTCTATGATACTAGAAAACTCAAGGGGATACTCGCCCCGTACTGTAAATACTACCGACGATGATAATTTTACGACCAAAACACGCGTCGACAAATGTTATTACGAGGAGTGCGTCTCTAACAGACGCAACACGCGCTCGCGCAAGCGCGTACGAAATTTTTTGTGGGGAAAAGAAAAAACAAAATTATTTAAAAGCGCACACGAAACGAGAGTTTTTATGCGTGAGCAAAAATCGTGCCCGTTAATAACTCCGAACAAATTAGGTACCGGCTGAAAGTTTATTTTCTGCTGCAGAGCTCGCCTTTGCTTGCTGCAGAGTGTATATATATGTGTAAATATATGTGTATATATATATATATATATATATATATTAGTGTTTCCTCTCTCTCTCAATCCTTTTCTCTCTACTATAGCATTTATACAATATACCAACTCCAAAATGGATTTATTATGTGCAGTAGTGTTGCAATGTGTAAATAAGCTCCCGACTTGTACCATCATAATTATGATTAAAGCGCACTTATATCTCTCTGCGCATCCTAAATTTCCATTAAGTAGTAAATTTTCATTAAACAGTACGCGAGGATTAACCTGGAACGGAGTGAGACTGCTTATTGTTCTTACTTTTCGTGAAGGTTGTTATTATAATTTGATCGCGTTTTTATTTCACGATGTTCTTCGAACTACAAATTTTACGATTCACTCTGCAAAGTTTAATAAGTGATAACGAAGCAAACAAGCCGCAGTGCCGCAAACATAAGCGTACTCAGATGTATTATCAAACACGTGTATGAGTCCATCATAAAATTGTACCGTCGGCATCTCCTTGGCGAAAACTAAAAAACATTCAATACAATTCGTTCTCTTTGCGTTTCTGTGATACTGGAAAATGTTCTGCCTCGCCAAACACAATATGGAATACAATATCGTGACGATACAAGCAACGCGGAATATCGTTCAACTATATTTCCGGTTAGGAGGCGCGGGGAATATTCTGCGCGAGGGAATATTTCTTTTTGAACTACTTTCTCCGAGGCAAAGATTTTCTAAGGAAGTTGCTCATCTGACTCTTAAATCTAAAACGGAAACCCGGGCGTGGAACCGAGATAATGGTGATTAATTAGCTTGTCCCTTTCTAGTTATCCAATATTTAAAATCTCAGATAGAAGATAATTACCTTGATACTCTGCCAAAAGAGGAACGTACTTTCGTAAGGAACAAAGTGATTCCGTAAACTGAAGATAAAATCCCCAACACTTAATGACGACGGGAATACTATCGCGCGCGAATTTAACCGGATTTTCAGTTCGTTAGATAAAGTTAAGCAATTAATAAAATAACTACTTCCGCGGTTGTTCCGCGAGATGCAAAAGAGGATTCATTAAACGCGTTGATAAAATGCAGGCATAAAATTGTAACAAGTGCTCTCGGAAAATCCAAGTAGATAAAGTGTTCTTTGTGTCATATTTTGCTGTAACAATATTAGCTTATTGCGTTAACAATAATCGTGCATTACGTTCGTCACTTCGTATAAAAAACTCGTTCACACCCCGGCGTTTATCGGAATAACAGAAACGCAAAAATTACGAGCACTTGAAAAATAAGCGAGATACTGCGAAATATTAAACAAGCAGTCTATAAACCCGATGTGTCTCTTCGTGACGCAACAAAAAAGTCGGAAAATGTTATTTCGATTTAATATCGCGATATAAACCACGAAAAAAAAAACGCTTCGACGTAAAACAAAAGGGAATTAATCACCGCGTTTCTCTCCCGTGAATCAAATTTCGATTAATTGCTTACGAACTTTACGAGCATTTCGAGAGAAATAGATCAATACGACGCGCAGATTGTTTCCGGGATCAACACCGGTGAATATAACGCAATTAAAGCAATTCGGCCAATTTAGACGTTCGCGACAAATTATTAGACGACGCGCGTATCGGTTATGCTTTAGTATTTATTCAAATAATTAAGAAGAACAATCTCCGGAGTAGATTACACCGTAATACACACGCCACGGGCTATCCAGGTTAATTAATCTTTTCCCCGTGTTGGTCGGTCGTTGACCTGCGTGCGCGCGCGATAAAATTACCTTGATATTTTGCCGACGGTACTCCTTCATTTGCGCGAGGTAATATTTGTAGACGTGCAACGGCAGGGACCGCTTGGTCTCCTCGCCGATCCAATGGTGTGGCTGATCGGGGATCGAGGACGGTTTTGGAACGCGCGCTCCCGGTGAACGTTGACCGAGCGATCCGCCAGGTGAGCCCAGGGGCATCACACTGGCGGATCGGTGCAAGGAGTAACCGGAAGACGATCCGGACGGCGGATGCGTATAATAATACGGGTTCGAGGCCGGCCGCCCGTCGGCGACGTCAACGTCGCCGCGACGACGCGACGGCGCCTCGAACGATCTTTGCCGTCGCGGACGCTCGTACGCGCGATCCCAATGATACTCCCGATGATGATGCTCGTGATAGTATTCCTGCTGATGTTGTTCCGGGCGGCGTTGCTCCTGTTGCGGCTCCGGGTGGTACTCCGGACGATGCTCCGGTTCCCGGACGGACGGATGCGGGAACAACGGCGCCGCGTGTCGCAGCACGCACGGCTGCAGGCTCAGCACCGGCCGCTGGCAGATTCTGCATGGCGTGCAGTACTGCGGGGTCCACGTGTGGTAGCAGCATCCCGGCGACCTGGAGCCAAACGGGTCCCGGGTCGCAGGGTGGTTCATGACGAACTTCACATCGTATCAAAGCGCCGCTACCTTCCACCCCTGATGCAGGCGTTCAGTCGCCCAGGCACGTTGTGTGCGTGGCGCGAGTTCGTTCCTTGTGGGATGTGGGCTACATCGTCATCGTCATCGTCGTCGTTGTCGTTGTCGTCATCCCCGTCACGCGCGGCGATGCGGCGCGCGGACGCGGCCGCATAGTGGTGCAGCTTCACGCGTGGACCGTCATCGCGCAGACCGCGCTCACATACTTCACATACTGACGATCCGACTCGGACGTCTTGCTGATCGATCCAACGTCACACACACGCACGCACACGAACACACGCGCGCGCGCGAGTAAGTTTGCTCGTTTCCGCCTCCTTCACCCGCGTGAGAAACTAATATTTATTTTCCACCCACGTAAATGCTAAGGAGAGAAAATCGATATTGCTCGGGCATCTATCGCGCGCGATTGCTCGACGCGACGACGTCTTCGATCGCCGTTTCGAGCAGCGATCAATAGATATTCGATGACACATCATTTATCGAAACACAAGCGATCGTCGTGCTGCGAAAGCAATTTCTTACATCAAATTACGAAATCGACAAAAAATTTTTCCGAGAAAACGAATATTTTGCGGGGACTCGTCTCTCGTTGGGAACAGTCGCAAGTTCGCTCCGCTTTAAGCCGTGTTTACCATTCGTGATATAACTGGTAATTAGCGTTAATTTGCAGTAGGTGTGTACGTGGGTGCGGGCAAGATTATATAGCAGAGAAATGGGAGAGGGGAGTTAGAATTGGAGCGTGTACGTTAGAGACTCTATCTCCCCGCTGACTTGTCTCACTCTGAATATCATGACTCTTGGCTTAACGCTAACCAGTGCGGCATGAGTACCGAATTGCACGCTTCTGCATGCGGACTTCTAATGTCTTCAGCGTGGCACAACGGAGGCTTTATGCAAACAGGAAGACCCTGAGAATCGCGCGCGGACGGTAATAAAGACCATGTACACGAGACAGTGCATTCTGTTGAAACGGAGAAGGGAGCAGACAGGAGAGAGAGAGAGAGAAAGAGAGAGAACAAAGTGACATCTCTAGAGCGCGAGGTCCGTAAATTATTTCTGCGTGAGATACCCAGCAGAATGCGACAACAAATGTCGGGGCGGCCACTTGAAACGCGCGCGCGGAAATTTTGAGGTCGTCCGAAAGTAACGTCCGCGCAAATTGTCCGACGCAATTTTAAATAACGAGACTAACCGCGACGAAGCAAGCAGCGTGTACATACGCGCGCGGTGCAGATAGCGCGCGATGTAATTTGCTCGGAAAGCGAATCACGAACAATTAGCGCACTTGTCAATCTACCGTGTAAGATAGAATTTCGCAGCTTAAATAACACGCGTGTAAGCATAACGCGCGCAATTAACGTTATCATTATATGTATGTGCGTAATAAAAGCGAATATACGAAACACGAAGGCATTTGAATGGAAAGCGCACGCACACATTGCGCAAATGAGCGCCGAACAATGCTCAAAGAGGAAACCGAACAACTTTCAAAGTAAAGATAAGAGTAGCGCGCTCCAATTTCTGTGTGACTTTTCATGTGTAATTAAATGATAATCCGCATCGCGTGAAACGGTAATTCCACAGAGAACATATACGACGTGCGCGTATATGGAAGAGCTTGTTAAAAGGAACTAATAATAATAATAATAATATGCGCAGCCGAGATCGCGGGGATCGCGCATAAATAAATTATTATTGTTTGGACTTGGATTAACGTGGTCGCGTGATATTGTGTCGCTTAGTTAAATGCAAATAAATTTACTTTGTCATTATGCGCACTTTAATCCCGAGATTAGAATAAATGCATAACGCTAGAGCATGTTTATTGGCGCGTCTATTATTTTCATCTTCAATTAATACGGCGAACCTGCGGTGTTTAATATTAAAGAAAGGAGGAAATCATACATGCGCGAGCTATGATTAATTACTTGACTCGTCGAACTTGCACGAATTTCGCACAATCTGGTTGTTTGATTTTCTCTCACGAAGTATCTATTTCGAGAGAAACGTACGTTTTATTTTTGCAAAAACGCGCGGCGTAAAAAAAAAAAGTAAAAAAATTCCGCGAGAATTTTTCCGATCACCTTTGAAAATCTCATAAGAACCGCCGGGATTATCGCCTGAGCGGATCACCCACACGTCTTACGTGGATTTTCTTCAGAAATCTCTCGACTGACTGCTCATTGGCCCGGCTCTAATTTGAGTTGTAACGTGAAATGAGTCACAATTACGAAAGAGAAATGAGCGGAATTCAGAATTTTCACTTGGACAAAATCCAAGATGCGCGCGAGTGTCGCTCCGGGGGGGCCGATCGAGGATCGATGTTTCGGGGGACAAGATGTTTCCCCAAGGGAGAAGAAGACGTCGCATTCGCGTTGAATACAAAGTGGTCCGCGCGGTTAAAGTGTGTTTCGCGCTTCCGAGCCGTGACGTTCAAAACCTATACCGCACATGGATGCTCGTGTAAAACGGGAACAGAACCGCGCAACTTGCATATTAGAATGAATCGCAGTTAGCGCAAGTTAAAATCAAGCCGGGCGCGTTATCAGCATGATTTTACAGATGTCCCATCTCAAAAAGGTATAAGCACTCTCCCGCATTTACCCGTCGTCGTCGTGTCTGATATTTTAATTTAAGCAGAAAGAAATCTAATATTCAGTAAAATCTAGGGCGCGGACACTCTCTGCGTTTATAAAAATTTTTCTAATGTGCTTCAATTTAACTGCGCGCAAGTTATTTCGCCATCTTACGCTTTGCCCGTTTCTCTCTGCGGAAAAATTTTTCCGTAACTTTATAGAGATTACTTTCACGGTTTTTAAGTGATTTCGTTCAAACGGATGTTGTTCATATCGCGCGCGGCGCGGTGCAGCCGACACTCGGCAAAAAAGAGTAACGCGAAACTAAATGTCGCGGCTGAGACGCATTTCCCTCTTGTAACCCATTCGAAAGTTTCCACCGTCGCATTTTCGCTATCCCCCCCCTCTCTCTCTCTTTTTTTCTTTTTTTCTCTCTCTCTCTCGTCACGCGCTTTCGCACACGTTACTTTTGTACTCTCCCATTTTCTTAAATTCTCATTCCCCGAGACGTCTCTTCCCCTCCCTCTCTACTTTCGTCTCTTTCATGCCGGTCAGGAACGAGAGTTTCCGAACGGAGTTTCTTAGAGGATTGGCAGAGTCTCTGAAAAGCGCCCGCGTTGTTCCTCTCCCCGAGTTTCTCTTTGTACGCGTACATACCCGACGTCTTTACCGCGCGCACACGTATTTCCATAGTCTCGCAGTGTGAACCGGTTCATCTCAAAGTAGGAAGTTGGGATCTTACTCCGCGCGACGTGACGGGCAAGTTACAGCGTGGCGGATATGTGTACTTCGCGATGCGCTGTTTATGACACGCGTGAGATGAAAATCGGTGCGCTACAAGCTTTAAAGCACGCTGAAATCCAGTTCAAACGTACGTATATGCGGCGCGCTCGTAAAAGTAAATTGCGCACCAAGTTCGTTCTAACGAGCGAGCGAGTGAAACAATCGTTAAACAGAGATTACGATGTAACGGAATTCGCGGCCGCAAACTTGACGAATTAACAAAAACGAGATTAATCTTTCCCTCTCTTTCTCTCTTTGTTCGTAAGATGCAATTATCGCGCAAAAGGTAATAACAGTATGATATATTGAAGATATTCTTTTCTTATGAACAATGCGAGCGCGCGCGCGCGCGTTTTCCTTCGTTCCGCGTTTCCGCGTTGAAAATACTTGTAATTACGCCCGCCAAGTCGTCCTATTCAAGTAGAGCAGTCAATATTACATTTGCATATAAAGTAGCGGGAAAAGTAAAGAGAGTGAGAGAGAGAGAACGAACTCCGTGCTGTGCATTCCACGGTTAAAACTCTCTTATATATAATTGCTCGACTCAATTCACGTTTAACGCGCAAAGAAATGGTGCTTCGTTGCGCGTTCAAAACCTGGTAATTTACTCAGGTAAGCAACCTCATTCTTCTTGCTTACAACGCCGCCGGCCTGCTAATTGATTCGACTCCCAAGGGAACGAAGGGCGCGCAACCGCGAAATGCGCAACGAAAGGGATGATAACACGCGCGCGTGGTGGACGAACGCGGGACAGCGTCGTCGTCGTCGTCGTCGTCGTCTGAGCGTTCGTTTACGCTCGATTTACCCAGTTTCATCATTTCCGCTGCATTTAATCGTTCGATCGCGCAAACACCGCTCCAGTAATTTTATGTGACCTCCGCCTTTTACCTGGGGTCTCGTCCCTTATGCGCGCGCGCACCGTCCGAGGAATCGTCGGAGCCCGCAAATCCCCTTTAGACGCTGAATCGACTAATCGGCGAAAGTGGACAGATGAAGGCGCCTCGTTATCGTGGCGCGAGAAAGTGGCGAGCTTACAAGTATATATCGGATTGTTCTAAAAAAAAAAGAAAAAAAGACACATCACCGGAAGCTATACGGGATTTCCGTGCATTTATATACGAATTCAATTTCGGCACAATATGCAATATCGTCTCTCCGCGTCAACCGCCAGATCTTCGTTTCGCCACATATCTCCTGCCCGTTCCACTTCCGCGCGACGCGACGTTAGTCATATTGATTCACGTATATCGGCATGTATATGTATATTGAGCGCATCTGATTTATTTTCCCCGAGAACAAATTTCTCTTCTCCTTCGACACCATATTTTAGATTATTAACACCGCGAGGTAGAACCGCTTTTCAGACGGTGAAACATCGCGACACCTTATCTTCTCCATCGCGTGCAACACGACCTATTTTGTATCACGATTTAGGTGGAATTTTGTGTATCGGTCTTATTATTTATTGGGAACGCGTTGGAACAATGCCACGCGCAATTGTGCTGAGAAAAATGCCGAGAGTTTCGACGATGAAGTTTCAAGTCGCGCGAAAGATTTTCCTTCCGGTCGTTGGATACGGCTACGCGTGACAGTCGACGATATTTTATCTTGCCTCCGAGACTTCGAGACTCGAAATGCTCAAAGTTTACGCGATATTAACTGCGATACTATTTAATTAATTATTTGACTAATCACCGGTATATTTATTAAAGTAATATATAATTTATAACGCGCGATAATACGGAATCAATTATAATAATTATCATGAATATATACATATATGTATATGTGTATAGATATACAGATACATATCTATTATATTAGTAACTCATAATAAAGTAAATATCTATAATTTATATGATATACAATTGTATTTCTATATCTGCATAATGTATAATTGTATTTTTTTGTTATATATAAAAGTGTAATTGTGATAAATAAATATTCAGATAATCCAAATGTGAATAATAGAAAAATATTGCAAAATTACATTTTTTCTGATATAATGTTACAACTTAATAAAAAACTTGTAAAATAAAGTGAAGTGATCTACGTAGCTAATTCTTAGATTAAAAAAGTAGATTTATAGATTTTTTTTAAATTTATTTTAATTAATTAAATATTATGTATTGAGAAATATTAAGCATTGAAGATCAGAAAAGCTCGAGAATCCCGTCGAAAGATCTATTTCCATATAAAATCGGACAAATAAGTTCAAACCTTTACAAACGAGCACCCTAAACATTTTTTTTTTTCCCATTCCTGAGGAACATAAAAAGAAAGTGCGTAAATTTGATGGAGCAGGTATGAGCTCGCGAAGAAGATACAAAAGGATCAAGAGACTAAGGTTATCGGCCGAAGTCCGCAGACAAGTACATGGCGAGGATATAAGGTTGCCGAAGGGAAGATGAAGAAAGCCGCTTAGCACGAAAGCTTTGCACAGTGTTTGCCTCCTCTCTTTCTTCCTCGCCTGCTTTTCGAGAATTCTAGTCCACGTTAAACTAAATCCGCGTCTTTGTCTCTGTTCTCAAAAATTCGTTATTTGCGCCCTATTTCGTCGCCCCCCATTAGTCAATCGCCCACGCATCCCTCGTGTCTCTTTTCGTGTATAAAATTCAATCACTGAAAAACTTACGATTCTACCGGGATCTACCTTTTCTATTGTCTTTTTTTTTTTTTAAGATGAAGTAAAAGTTCGGCGTAGAAATTGTTCGTCGTTCATTTTGTATTATTTTAGTTCATTTAATTAACCAATATCTTTTTAGCGAATTTTATTCGGGAGTGTTACATATGTCAAAGATATGAAGCCAATTTTCTACTCAAAAAAAGGACACATGCATTGTGTCTCCTTCGGTAACAGAGATTTACCTTCGGGAATATATTGTCCGTTACGTCTGAGCGGACTTTTTTTTATAGCCGGACACGCTCGGTTCATTCCGCGCGGCATTTTTGACGCGCCACTTAATTTGGCCGGGAGATGATACAGCAGAAAACGCGAGGAAGAGAACAATCTAATAACTGGGTAAAACGCAACTTGGCTTTAAAAATGTAGGACTCGGGGGGTCGACGAAAGTTGGAAGCTTTCCCGCTCTATCAAGCGAAAGCGACTCTCTTTCTCAACGATGGAGAACAGAACTCATCGAGCCAAAGATGGCGCGCATTATACAGTTGGCTTACCGCGCGGCGAACTTCGATTGTCGAGGTAATTGGCATTTCCGCGCCAATCGTAAAGTTTCAGTTATTACAAGTCGCGTCAACACAAACACAGCTGCTTTGTTCGGTCAAATTCGTTATGCGAGGAATTGACGAAGCGCATTTACATAGAAAATATAAAAATCAAGTTTTTTCGCGTTATAATAATCATCGCAATTATTGATAGCAGTTCAAGATGCGTATTTTCTTTCGTCGCACTAGTTTGAAGAAACTTCTCTCTCTTTCTCTCTCTCTCTACAAGTGATAATAAATATTCCGTATTTACACACGATGTCAAATTGAGAGGGGACGATTCTTGCAAAAGTATATCGAAAGCATCGAGTTTTATTGGTCTTCGATTTTCAATGAGTCGCGTTAACAATAGCGGCACGATAACAGTGTCTAGCTTGTACTGGAGGAGATAAATTCGAGTGCGACAAACTCCGACAAGCGCACGCCTCATATATACGTACGTGTGTGTGTGTGTATATATATACATATATACGCATCGGTGTTTTGAACAACGCTTGCAATCGTGCCAACTCGGGCTACGCCAAACTCGAGCTGCAAAAATCTGTCGCGTAGCCAGTGTCGGTGACACCTGGGGTGTGACTGGGGCGAACACGATAACGAGCGGCAAGAACGAGCTGTTGATAATTAGTAGAACAGATCAATTATAACGGAGACGAACTCGAAAGAGAAAGAGAGAAAAAGAGAAAGAGAGAAACAGAAGGAGAGAGAGAGGGGGGGGAAAGAGATCGCAATCGAAAGAAAATAATAATGTAATGAAGTAGGGTAGCGAATATGATTAAAGGGCTGTGCTCGAGAAAGCCGCGAAATTATTGGTTTGCGTTATTGGTTTGTGAAAAGACTTCTGCCGCGATCAAATTTATCAACGGCCGCGACCACGACGTCTAACGAAACGTCGGCAAGATTGCTTCCAACCGGGCAACATAGATAGATAACTTCATTTGTACGGAGCAGCTTGCCGACGGCGGAGAAACGTGTACGTCTTACCACTATTGACGCTGGTGAAACATCATGTGCTGATTTTTATGAGGCTTCATATGTAGCGCACAATGATGCAGTTATAAAAACAAGCTGATATCTCGATACACATTCCGTAGCTAATAAAAAAAAATAAATAAATAAATAAATAAATAAAAATTGAAGAGATTGCATTGTTTTGCACTATGCGATATTTGCGTTGAAGCGTATAAATTGTATCTATTGTTTTTATGTCACAAACAACACACACACGAAAAAACGAATACAATTCCAACAATAAAGAAAAAGGTAATCGAACGCCGTATAGAAAAATTTCTAGAAAAAATATTATTAGTAGAAATAACAAGTATTTTAGTAGAAATATTTTTTAACGATCAATAAAGTTATAAAATAAAATTGCGAAAAATAAATATTAATAAAAAAATTTCAAGTTATGTAAAATACAAAAATATAAAATAATTTATATTCTCTCGTGTTTATAATTCAGTTAATTAACCTAATCACACTGTCGCAAATATAATACTAATTACGAAGTAAAATATATTCGTTTTCGTTTGTTCGTTTTCTATGTGTGTGACGTCAGTCAACAAATATTCTCGTATTTATATTAAACGTGTCACGCGCGAGCGAACTGCGACTCTCGGAGGCGAGTATTCCGGGGTGTATCAACAGTTTCACTTAAATCCCACGGGACAAACCACAAGTGGTCGTATAAATGAAAGATCAGACGGCGAAGCCTATTCCAAAGTCGGGGAACTAAATCTGATTACGTCGAAAATGTCGTGGCGCTGCAACCATGTGCATCGGCGAGCGCGACCGGTCAAGGGTTCATTCGATTAGCGAGCAACTCGAGCAATCTATAGAGACCGGCGATCACTTCTGACGTGCGAGATTAGCAGCGTGGTCGTGAATGGGAGAGGATCAGGCAGTAGTCGCGCGCGTAGGCTGACACGATCCGAGCCCCGACCTCCTACAGCGTGTATTTTCGGAGTCGTTCACTAAAGGTGGTGAGGTGACGTAACGAAGCATAACGCACATATAGACGACACGGCGGAGGGTCGATTCGCAGGATCGTGACACTCACGCGCGGAACCGGGGCCGCTGCTGGAGCTCGAGGGATGCATATCACATCGCAGGAGTATGGCACACCGAAAAAGCACCGAGTCCGCGCTTGCGGTTCGCCGGCGAAGTTGCGGCGCGAGTTGGAGGGCGCGTTACGCTCGCGAGAGGTCGGGTCAGGACCGACTACACTACCGGCTGTTTACGGATAGCGCGCGCAACGCGGGTACCTTCTCCGTGAGAAAGATTACTTTTCGCGATAAAAACCTTCTCGCGATCTCTCAGAAACGATCACCGGGTGGCGATGGCGGTGGCGACAACCGCGCGAACTGCACTGTGAGTAAGGAAACGACGACGACGTCGTTGTTCTCGCGCGTCTTCCGACTTTCGTGTCAACGCCGGGCGATCCTTCGCCACCACTTCCGCCACGTGCTCACCCGCGCAGCACGATCGACCCTGCCGCGATTTCGCGACGATACGCCGTCGACGAAGAACCTGTGTATGTATGTTTATGGACAAAGGGGTGCGGAACGCGTCGCTCGCGATCTACGTTCTGCGGCATACTAGCTCTCCTGCCCTGGCGCCCGCCGCCCACATCCCCCCCCTCTCTCTTTTCTCCCCCGGTTTCTGCGACCCCTCCCGCAGCCCTCTCGGGGGCCGCCCGCCCCGTACGTCAGATCCTTCCTTTCGCCCTCTACCACGGCTTGCAAAGCGGCGCGGTGGCGGTGGCGTGCCATGCCGCCCCCGCATCGACGGACCGACCGTTTCGCAGTACCGTCAGCGCCGGTAGCTGCCACCACCGGACGGGGTTGGTGTTGCGTACCGGACGTTACGGCGCCAATCAATCGTGATCCAGTTTCAAGCCCCGACGTTTATTCCGGCACTCACATCCCGCTCGTTCAGCCGTTCGAAGTACCGCTCGTAGTAAGAAGTGTCCTCTCAACGCGCTGCTCGGGGAACACTCCCTCCTACCCTTCCTTTATGGGCTTTTTTAGTGCTCGACAACGTCGGTACATACACGTTGTGACATATACCGAGTGTCCTAGACCTAACGAATGCCCTCTCAGTTACCCGCGGATATATTCTGGAGAGATCCAATTAGGAAAGAATCCCGTCCTAGCTATGCGTACAGAATAAACTTTCGCAACGGATTACCCGCGCATCTTTTTGCAAAAATGTTGTAACGAATTAAGTGATCCTTCATCCTCGCGCTATTCTTGCTTGCTAATATTAGGTTTCGCTTTGCAAAATATCACGTTAATTAATTTTTTTAAGAGCAATTAAAATAATAACAAGAGATTTGACAAAAAGTTTGAAAAATTT
This sequence comes from Pseudomyrmex cubaensis, assembly GCA_014825685.1. Classification (NCBI taxonomy): domain Eukaryota; kingdom Metazoa; phylum Arthropoda; class Insecta; order Hymenoptera; family Formicidae; genus Pseudomyrmex; species Pseudomyrmex cubaensis. Next base: position 90,378 of record QVOA01015151.1, read on the forward strand.
AATATAAAATACTAATAGTTTTACAAGAAAATCTTTTATGATAATTATAGATCATACGTAGTGAAGTAATTAAATTCGTTAGGATAATTCCAAAAACAAAAAAACGCGCTTGCAAAATATCTCACGATTCTCCGTCTAGTATAAAAAACTGTGCGATTACTATTCCGCACATTTTTACATACCACTCGTGGTTAATGAAAGTTTATCGCATACTTTATACACACTGTATTTTTTGCGCGGAAAAGCCACGGTTGTTAAGCACGATGAGCGTAAATTGCAATAAATATGTACATTTTTACGAGATATAAACCCCCCCGAGTGTGTACGTTTTATCGACCTTTACCATTTCCCCAAAACATTAAACGCATGCACTTTCCTCCGGGATGTTTGCCGTGATCGCTACCTATAGTCAATGGATTAAAGGCTCTATCTTCCTCCTCTATGTCATACATTTTAATGTAAAGCAAGCGTTTCTTTGATGGCTGCGCATCGCGCGCGAAATCGATTTTCTGACCATAATATTATTTCCTGTCAACGAAGCAACAAGTTCTCGTATTGATCAAATACATAATTCCCTTCTCTCTCTCTCTCCAGTTGCACAATATAATTTAAAAACTTTAATTTATAGCAGCAATTTTGTGTATTCGATTGCCGAAGTTTACATAGAGCACACATAGAGAGAGAGAATGTTCTTGTAAATAAATTATTTTGCGATACGCGCGCGACATTTATCCGAATTTATCGCATCCCGAAATAAATAACTTTTACTCGACGATTTTGAGTTTTATGTCGAACAGTTCAAGCGCGCGATTTCCGGAAAGTGGCGCACGTTGAATAATAACGCGATTTACGATTATTTACGCTTTCAAAAATTGTAAGAAACTATCATCCGTCGTCTTTACCGACCGTCGAATTTTACTCACGCCGCGCTGGCTGCCAAGTAAAACGCGCGCAGAAAATCCGGAGCCGAGAAAAATACACGAGATGAACATTTGATATACGACGGGAAGTAACTTCAGCGCGCATGAATAGCGAATGTGGCAAAAGCTACCGGAGAGAAAGGAAGAGACAACGCGAGACTGTTTTTTTTTATTTTTATTATTGATCCTAGTGTGTTTTCTTACATACGCGCGCAAGAGTTTCTGCTTATTTTCTATGATGCAGTATGTGTTTGTTTGTTGTATAGTCCACGTGGACATGTCGCAACTGAATTAGAAATAGTTCGTAGAATATTCCGCGGCTCACGTGACGTTATCTTATCGATCTCGTGAAAAACGCAACATATAAGTCACCGTCGCATAAATTTCCAATTCAAGAATATTGAAACGCGCGGACGAGCTACGTAAATCCTCAGGAATAATTCTCTCTTTCTCTCTCCACCCCTCTCTCTCTCTCTCTCTCTCTTCCGGTGTGTATTTATAGATATAATATTTTCCTTTCTTCGCGGAAGGAAGGAACACAACGGCACAGTTTCCCCGTCAAACTACTCAATCTAATTAAATGCATCTCACGCCAGACGCTCTTTTATTTTTGTCCGCTCCACTTGTGTCTACTAATCGAAGTAGGACGCCACATCGATTTTGGCCGTATCCAGTACGGAGTGCCAAATATCTCGTGAAAGGACACAACCGGGTCCTCGCCATTTCTCGAGACGCTCGATCTAAAATAAGACCAGACAGAAAACAACGGGACGGCGAGAGGGAGTTGCGAATAAATAACGAGCATCGCTTCAAGGATGAAGATGGGATTAATAAGGCGCCTGGTAACGAGGATAGCTATCAGAATGCGTCGCGGCCCGATTAAATCGCTTGTCCCGTGTTCTCGATCCCTCTCTTCTTCTTCTTCTCTCTCTCTCTCTCTTTCTTCTCTCTTCCGCGCTCTTCTTCCTACACTACATTTATCTTTCCCCTGCTATATAATTCTTCTCCTCCACTCGGTTCTCTACCCGCCCGCTTTCCGCACCGCCCGTTCTGCAGCTACGGGATTTTTAACAGAGAATTTTAACGATCGACCTACATTTCCGCGTCCCATTTACGGTATATCCCGCGGTAATGTCAAACACCGCGATAAATATACTAGCCAGAGCGACGACGACTCCGGCCATCTCTAACGGCAGTGTTGTTACAGACCGGACGATTATCGGGATATCCACGGGAATAGTTTTGGCGGAACGCGCCACTACGATCGTTCGATAAGAGTATCAATCTTCCTGCGGATTTTTCGAGCCGCGTACAAACGCTTTTCAAACGAATATATCTTTCCGTCGTATGTAACATTTGCAAGTACATTGCACGACCATTGCGACTAATGTAAATGTTACGCAGTTTTTTCTTGTTTTTTTTTTTTTTTTTTTTTTTTTTTATAATATATAATAATTTTTTCTTTCTCTTTCGCTTTTCAAATTGAGTTCTCGTTTATGTAAATAATAAGTGGGAACATCATTATTAATACGTAACGTAAACGCCAATCAAGCAGCGCTTGATCACTGTTTGCGCTTGAGTAATTACAGGTGCGACGTGAGGTTTGCTGCTAACAATCAATTAGCAGTAACTATCTTTCTCGCCGCATAATCTCGAACTGTCATCCATATTTGTAAAAAGTTAAAAACAAAAAAAAAAGAGAATTACCTTACAACAAAACTAATATACTACCTCGTCTTATATGTCCTACTGTGTTTTATTTTTTTATTTTAAAAAAACTTCGGCAATTTCTCCGATAGAGACGCGCATTAAATGCTTTGTGTATAAACACAGTTATGAAACTGTGGAATTTAAAACTGTGCCAGAATTGTCGCAACGCTATTTCACGTGAAGTGGGTTAAAGGACTCGCTTTTAATTCGGCAGAAATAAATTTCGGCGGAAATAAATAATTGGTTTTTCCCGGTATTAAATTACAACGTACGTACTTACCCTCATGTGCGGCTGGACCAATAACTCGTGAAGCTCTCTAAGATCGGCTCTATCGATATTCCGTACTGACGAGTGTTCGGCTTCCCGAAGGATTTCCTCGACTTCGCGGGCACGTCGAACCGCATCCGTCTGCGGTGCCCGATATGGCGTCGGTACGCGACCTGAGATTCTGTCATAAAGCTAGAAATAAGCGACATCAATGTCATCACGCGAGTTTCTCACCTAATTTATTTTTATAAATATTTATTTAAAGTGTAATTAAAATAACTAATAATTATAGAAAACATTTCTCAATAAAAGTCAAAGAAACTTCAACGCATGTATTCAAACTTTTCTTTGTAACACAGAGTTATGAATTAAAATGATAAATAATAATAAATAAGAATTTTTGATTACACCGGAAAACGTTTACATTTGCGAAAACACTTCTACGGACTTAGTATTAATTTCTTTGATAACCCTCTCTTATCCCGATTGACCGAAATAGGTGTTACTCACCAGGAGACCTGCGATTTCGAGCAGATCGCCGGCTAGCTCGGCGTCGCCGAAGAACATCAACTGACAGAGACGCATATCTGCCCGCTAACCTATCTCTGTGTGCTGTAAATCTCACCGCGCACGTGTTGCATGATCCGAACACGTGGCGTTCGCAACGACCACGTGACACTTCAGGAACCACCGGGGAGTAAGTTCACGTCGGCACGCGTGTTGCCGCGATTCTGCGATCCCTCGATCGTGCGTGGCATGGTTGTTTACCAGGACCCCACGGCGGCCATCTTGCCAACCCGGAGGCAGCGCTTGCGTGCTTTTTCCTCTCAGAGGGTGGGTGACCGTTCCCGCGGGATTCTGCCCGTAAGGGGTGAAACGTTGGGTGATTGGTACCGTTCACGGCCGTTGAGGCCGCCGAAGTGACTCGGGAAATAGGTGGCTCCGCCCGTAGTGGAGAAGCTCAAGCTTTGCGCCGACAACGGGGTGGGAATCAGCCGCGCGAAAAGAGAGCTTTCGACTATCAATGTGAGTCACGGCGGGGTTGAAAACGAGGGTAACTCCCCGGGATTCGAGCGCGTGGCGCGATCGTCATTTGCCACCCTCGATAAGAGGGCGACTTTGTAGTCTGTTTTACCCTACGCGCATTTTGCTATAAAAGCAAGGTCTTCTGTTTGTTATTTGCAGTCGATCGAAGGACACTCGAAAGCGATAAAAATAAACACATTGTAACGATAATTTAAAACTCACGAGAAATCTCGTGATTTCGCAATTTTCTGCGAGGCGAGCAGATTTCTTAATCTTCTTTTATGCGTTTTATTTTATGTGGGATGTATTTCTGCCAAGTAAATATAAGATAATAGGATCGTGACCAAACATATCACGAGTTCTTTAGAGATAATCTTTCCTAATGCTTCGTTAATCCTTTACAATTCTCAGTTAAAACAAAAGAAGAAAAGAAACGAGAGTAAGAAAGTCGTTGAAAGCATGGCACTGGAAATTGTAAAAGACATTCAAAACAACGTGACTTCAAGTAATGTGCTGTTCACAAGCGTTATAGTGGAGAATTTTGATGCAAAAAAATGATGCATTATGACGGTAAGCTTTTTTCTTTACATCGAATTAACACAGAAACTTCTTTTCTCTATTTTCTTCTCTTTCTTCGTCCTCTTTTCCTTGCGAGAAATATATTATTCAGATATTACTTTTATCTCTGCTTTATCGGCATTACATAGCAATTTTGCATAAAAATCAGAAAAAGTCGCAAAACAATTTTTTTAACAACTTTAACATTCAAAAAGATAGCATTTTTCATTTTTTCGAGGTATATAAAACTGAAAAGTGTCTCATTATCGTTTGACGCACGATCGCAATTATAGAAAATCGTAGATTAAAATAAGAATTAAACAAAAATAAATTATGAAATAATATTTCACATAAATAAACATATATAACATATATAACATATAAATAAACATAAATAAACATATTTAGTTAGAGTATAATAATACATTACGTATTATAAACGTTATTAAAATAAAATATCTAGAGTCATAAAAAAACAAATTTATTAAATAGCGATATTTTCTCTCTAACAAGTAATTAAATTTGCGAAAAGTTTGAATACTAGAACCTGAACTTTCTTTGTTTTATTTTTTAATTACTTTGCTTTTTTGGCATAGTTTTATGTAGTCAGAAAAAAGAGATCTCTAAAATACCTCTAAAATAGCTCGCAGCCGATGGTCGTCAACAGCGTTGAGAACTTCTGCCCGTAACAATCTGTCGCTTTCCTCGAGAATTTCAATATCATCCAAAGAATCTAAAATTTCAGCTACGGCCCCTGCAATACAGCGTAAAACATTAAGTTTATAGAATGTTATTAACGTTCCCGAGTAGAAAAATGTTTGAGAAAAACTTGCCAGTATTTACTAGTTTAGAATTATTATACATATAATATCTGTCACGCAAATAACTGGATAGAAAAATCCGTTTAGATAAAGTTGACTAAAACTTAATTGGAAAGCAGTTACATTAACTAGATCAAAAAATAACAGCTAATGTTAGTCTAGTAAAAGCTCCAAATAGTTCTAGCTAATTTATTATCACAAATTATCTGGAATCTGATCAGTTCAAACTCGATATATGACAGCTGATTTATTCAGCAAATCGAAATATTCTGCTTGTTAAAAAACAACAAATCTAAATGATACAAATCGGTTCTCTATTATTCAATTATGAGAGAAATAATAAGACCAATATGTTGGGTGTAAAATATATTTGTTAAAAGTGTAAATTAATAGAGAATATATCGAGTTATAACTGTATGTGTAATTAGCTAGATTTCAATATTTTTCATATTTTAATATTTATATCTTTAAACTAACAAAAACCGGCTAGTATTATCGGCCTGTAAAATTAGCTAACTATATTCTGTTTTAATTTCTATTCGGGTTACTTCACTTGTGATACTCGCGTTCTAACTCCTAACACTTTATACTACTGTGATAACAATGGTGCTAACTAGAATAGTATTTATGTACAGAAAAGACAATTCAAACGTGTGCACAGGAATCACAGACACTCTACATTACACGTTCTTGTTCCTGAAACAGTGAAGCTCAAAGCACGTGAACGAACACTGTTCTAGATCAATATTACCATTACTTTAATTAATCGTCTTAAAATTTTGCAAGTAGTTAGGATAGAGGAAACTTTCACAAGAAAATTTCCTATTAAAGGATCACTTTTAACGAGATATATTGTGTAATGTATATGCTTGAGGCAATACATTGTGCTCGTACATGTAACATGTATGTATGCGTGTCGCAGATTAAATTTCGAGAGCGCTTGTCTACTTCGACGCACCTGTAATTGTCACCTCGTCGTCGCCGACGTCGGAGAAATTGTCGCCATTAGATTCTGAATACGGGATGTGCCATTTAGACGAGGAGACGGCTGCTTTTACAGCGTCCTTCAATTTTCGTCTTGCATTGAATTTCTTAAGCTCTTCTATAGTGTCGCCTAAATGTATACGTGCCGCACCCTTATCACGATCCTGCAAGGTGAGATCCGTTCATTCGCTATCAAATGTGCAACGAAGTAATTCACTCCATAGCGAGAGAAACGCGCACGCTGCGACGCTTCATTCATATTTTCACGATCATTTGAGATTTCTACTTTATTCGCAACTGCGCCAAAAAAAAGCCGCTGCATGCAATTGTCATTCGCAAAAATTTCTAGCGTCTAATAGAGCAAATAAAATTACATTGAAAACAACTGTAACCCCTTAAATGTATAAACAAATAAAAAAAAAAAAAAGAAGAAGAAAACTCTACGTATCAGCAGCGCGAATAAACCAGTTCCATTATTTTTCTCAGCATAATCGAAGCGTGTTACAGCGCCGTATAACGCAGGAGAGAGAAGAAAAGCTTGATTATACTTCGCTTCCACGAAGTCTACGGGGGTTCGACGAACGGTGCAAGCCGCGTAAAAAAGCTCTAAGCAAACGCGCGCCAGCTAGTACTTCCACTCTACAGTTATTTTCATTAATCCGGTGTGTGCGCGGCTCCTATACTATATAGCGATCGATAGCCCAGTTGCACGTGTGTTGCAGCTAAGAAGTGATGGGGGTAACACTACCCGCGAGTGTGTCGCTACCTTAGGTCACTGGCTAACTGTTGCACCACATAGGTGTGTATCCCCCCAACACCATACGGCGTGCGCGTGCGCAACGCACATTCATCGGGCGCACAGAGAGTAAACGGGGAACGAGGCCACGTGTATATATATAATAGGGCGTAATTATAAAATAAAACCCGATGTGTGTGCGCTCTGTCACGACCTGCGATCAAACGGAAGCCGCCGCATCGATTATCCCTATGGGAGTGCGGTGTGTGACATCTCTTCTTTCTTTCTCTCTCGTCGTAACCGACGCTTGTGCGAATTATGCAGATGAAAAATACACGGGAATTTTCTCTTCCTCGTACTATATGTCCCGATCTTGCCCCGCCTTATGCAGATAAGGAAACCACCGGGGATCAACGAAAGCGCTCCCGTTTTACTTACTCTAAGCCACTTGTGGTTGAGAACCTCCTGAATAGTGATCCTGTGATTCACGTCAGTGGTGAGCATCCTCTGTATGAGATCTTTCGCCGGCTCGCTGATGGGATCCCAGAGTGGCGTCTCCATCTGCAAATTTAATTAAATCGGAATTACTCGGACGGAGAGAATTTCACAGCTGCCGACCGAACTACATGTAAAAGCGCGACCCGGCGGCACGTCCGAGTCACGCCGGCGGTGAAAAAGCGATATATTACAGCGAAGCGTGTTCGCAATCGCCTGTTCTCCAGATTGCGACAGCGTGTACCAAGACGTGCCAAACGAAGTGGCGTTGCGTTTACCTGAACCCGCCCTCGGCAGATCGCTTCCCGCAGTCTGTCTCGTGATCCGACGAACGGAAGTGTGCCGGTTAACAGGACATGGAGCAGAACTCCGGCCGACCAGACGTCACCGGGTTTCCCGTATTGTCGCCGCTGGATCACTTCCGGCGCCATGAAGTGCGGACATCCGACACGACCTGCGCGACCAAGATCGTCGTGAGCGAAAAGAAGTAGGAAGGGGGCTATAAAACGGCGGCTAAATGCGAAATCAGCGAAATGGAAGCGAGGCGTGAGTGATTGCTCGGAAACTTCGCAGTCGATCGTTATGCAAAACGGAAACAGTGCTCGCGACAAGTACCGGCCGCGAATTTGTCTACCGAATGGAGAACGCATCTGCGGTGATTTTCCCTCTATTTCACCGGTTACACGCGCACATACGCAAAATCGATAATCGGCGCAACAAGAGGCGTTTTCTCCCGTGCAAAAAAAAAAAAAAAAAAAAAA